>CM056601.1:41877847-41978822 GCA_029721355.1 Tegillarca granosa | reverse complement strand
CGTTGTCTGTGTGAAATATGTGTTGTTTGGAGTACATCCGTTGTCTGTTTGAAATATTTGTCGTTGGGAATACATTCGTTTTCTGTTTGAAATATGTGTTGTTCGGAGTACATACATTGTCTAGTGGGAATGAGTATTGTTGGAAGTACATTCGTTGAGTATTGTTTTTAATTTGTCTACGATCAATTCTGTGAAAGTTTATAGATTATACATATCTAAAAATAGCATAGAAAGAAAAATGTATAAATTTTAAAGGTTTTCATTTCTCCAAAAACTGACATTTGAAAAGGGGCATGTAATGCATGCATCATGGCAGCAACCACACCACTTGGTACAATAATTCCATTGAATCCAATGTAGACCAAAAAAAGGTGTTAATTCAAGTGGTCGAGAAATGTGGTTATTCTGTATTATTTTCTTGTTTCAAACTTTTACCATGTTAAGTTCATACGTCATTCAGCTACAGATATTTCTTTATTTTATTTTATGACTAACTCATGAAAGAGTCCACATTGTCTAGAAAGGGTTGTTTAAGAAAGGAGCATAATTAAAAAGTTTAAGAAAAGACAAATTAGTTGGCAAAGTTACATATTCAAACTATATTAAGAGTAAACATTTTTTTAACATTTTGTTTTCTTTTTTGATGGTAAAACCATGTCGTTCATTATTCTTTGTCAACTTAAACACAATTTTAAATCGATTTATTAAATTTTTATATTTACCATGTTAGAAATCCGGTATATCATTTCGTCTTTGCACCACCAACCACTGTATGCTACCCTTATATTTGGATTCAGCCATAAGTCCGCGATATATTCTTAACTGACTGGTTACACCAGCCAAGGTAATTACTAGTTAACATGCCATGTTATTGGTGAACAGTTATAGAACTTTAATCAAATGATTAATATTGGGAATCAAATGATTAAGACGGACAATCAAATGATTGAGATTGGCCTTTTAAGATCACATTCACTACTACCCTGATATTAATTCAGGGTTCTTAAGATTAATTTTTATAATAAAACAGCTAATGTATACATTTGATACAAGTTTTCAGAGTTATTTTTTGTTTACTTTATATATACATGTATATATATATATAATATATATATATAATATATATATAATATATATATATATATATATATATATATATATATATGAAAACAGGTAACAGTCACTTTGAAGACATTTATTGATTGATTGATTGATTGATTTATTTATTTATTTATTTATTTATTTATTTATTTATTTATTTATTATTTTTTATTTTTAATTCCGGGTATAAGCACTGATCAACCAATGATATATTTTATGAAATATACACAGCGTTAATAGATACACAATATCTACGCTGGAAAAATACTTGAAATAGTCAGAACTCCAAGCAAACTGGGTTAAAAGATAATGCTAATGGTTTTGCCTCAGAAAGATGAGAACAACAGATAGTTTGAAAGTTATGTAAAAAAGTATCTCTCTCTCTCTCTCTCTCTCTCTCTCTCTCTCTCTCTCTCTCTCTCTCTCTCTCTCTCTCCTCTCTCTCTCTCTCTGAACGTTTCTATCATTGGTTTTAAATTTAAATGTACAAAATTAAAAGTAGAGCAATCTGAACAGATCACTAATTTCATTGGGACCTATAACTCCAATTTTTAATTAATAGAATTTACACAAACTATGTTCATGAATAATCTGAAAAATATTTACTGCTGTCAAGAAAGCTGTCATTTTTAAATGTTAAATATGACATATACTTGTTTTCTATCAGCATGTAATGTAATGATAATTGTATGTAAATGATTCGATTGTTTAAAAAAAACTTTATAAGGTTACAGTACAATATAAAAAAAAAATTCTAAATTTAATTAATTTCATTTAAGGTAATTAACGCTAGACTTTTGTCTTAAAGCAAAAACTTGCTATTATGAATAGAATTGTTGAAACAGGTTTTATCTTATTAAATCCAAAAATTTAATTCGTTTCCCTGATCGGAATCTGTGGCAAATAACTAAAATTCAAAGCTTTACTGAGAATCAATTCGCTTTCGAGGCCAAAGTGGTCTATCTGTGATATCTAGGGCTTGAATTTCTTGCTCGAATTCAGTTTTTTATAACATGAAAGAAACATATATACATATATGACAACAATCGTTTGAAACGAAAAAATAAATAATTAAATAAATAAACGAAATAAAATTTTAAAAAATAATATCACAAAACTGAACTAAAAAGTGTGCATGCTCAGCTTACTCATAACATTTTCCAGAACTTATTTAGCTCACTCAAGAAAAAAAACATTATCTTTACAAGAACTTGCTGTTGCAAAATGGAAAGGAACACATGAAATACATAGTAAGCATGCACAGCTTATAAACATAATCCTTAATTGAACTTGATTGTATAAGATGGGAGAGGTTAGATGAACCATGGAGAACAAAACACGTGCCAGTGATTAAACCTTGCTTGTGCAAAGTTTAGTTGCACGAATCGATAAACAAACAAGCTTTTCCTGAATTTGCATGTGTAAGATGGAAGGTGAAAAATGCAAAACAGAGTACGTATGCTCGGCAACTTCTATCAGAACTTGCTTATAAATATGGAAGATAACAAGTGCAAAACAAAGTTCACTAAATAAATAAATAAAAAGTCTTTAACAGAGCTTGCTTGTAAAATATAGAAGATGAAAAATGCACCACAGACTACGCATGTTAAGCTCTTTCAAATAACCGATGTCTAATGTGTAGACAGCATGTACTAAACGTCCTTTGATTTTCCCTGCTTGACACTGCTTGACACTTTAACCTTGGTTCTGTACTTGCTTATTAAGTATTGTTATCGACAGACCTTGTATGTGATGAGACTTATTAAAATATTGCCTTTACAATGATGTATAATATGTTGTTCTCAAATAAAATATTCATTATATATACATGTATATTAGCAGATTTAAAGAACAAACTACAAAAACCATGCTATACTCATGCTGCCAACACAGGTTAAAGTGACAGTAAAGGTGTCATGTGCAGAATTTTGAATTTTTACAAAGAGAAATATTCAAAATTCTGCTCATGTGCAGAATTTTGAATATTTCTCTTTGTAAAAATTCAAAATTCTGCACATGACAAAGGGAATAAAACTATTTGCAAATACTAATATAATCTAACTTCAGAATCTACTCATTGACTTTTTTATAACGTTTTTTACATGTTGACAGTAATAAAGAATGGCTTAATACATCTGAACTAAATAAAATGTATTATTGAATTAATTTTTGACATCTTTATGTTTTAATGGAAATCGAATGAATGAATTATCACGTCTATAATCTAATTATCACCTTATTTGCTTTTTAAATTTATATAAATTACACAAAATTAAGTACAAAGGGTTTTATAAAGCATATCTATTATAATAATGGCATATAAGCCGAAGCCAACATTGTATGATGGTTTGAACAACCCTAGACATTTACATTGATTAGGCGTGTTTAATTAAACACATTAGGACGCGCTTGTCGTCGTTCATGATATGTATTCCAAAAGACAATTTTAATTTAATTCATATGAAAGATATATCCGGTGAATGACACAAACTAACGATTAATCATCTTGAAATTAGACATTTTGCAGAACAAACTCATAATTATAACTATGCTTTCTCCGATTTGTCATTGTGTGTATCTTGTCTTAAGCGGCTGGATGCTTTTTCGAATCTCAACTGAAGTAGAACTTACATAACGACAAACGTGATGACTTCAATTTTTCTATTGTCAACTTTCCGTTTCTTTGCAGTAATATCCCTGCTTCTCCTGCGTATGGTGTATATGTTTCACAGTTAATAAGGTACGGTAGAGCTTGTTCCCACTATGGGAACTTTCTGCAACGAAGCAAATTACTTACAATTAAATTGTTGACACAAGGATATTGCAAGCCTAGGCTAATCAGGGCCCTTAAAAAGTTTTATGGCCGTCATCACAATATTGTTGATAAGTGTGTAGTCACTGTGTCCCAACTTATACTGGATATATTTGACTTACCATAGTTCTTTGTTCCTTTCATTCTCAAAATTGACTTGCACGTGACAGGTGTAGCTAGCTAGACAGGAGGTGCTTACCCTTCCGGAGCACCCGGCCTCACTTCCTTGATGGAAGTTCACGTGTATAACATATTTTGCCAGTTTGCAAAGTTTTTACTTTGTTTTTGGGATTGTGATGTGGACACGGACTGGTGTGTTTGTTTTATTATAACCATGTTTTAAAAATAACTCTATCTTTACTCAAATTAGAGTTGACAATCATGGTATAATTATCAATATTTTGGATAAATGCATTCCGTTGACAATTTGATGTTATAAAATAACTTATGTGAAACGAAACTTTTATTAAAATTCGGGATGAAAACGAACAGCTTATGTTTAAACGGCAACTGCTATACAGCTAATAGATTAAGGACAGGTTTAATTGTGTCACTTTGAAAGGGGTAAAACATGCATTATAGATAAATCTATCGATCTTTTGTTTCTGAGTGATTTGTTTAGATATCTATTAATATTATTATCACTCGTCAAAGAACACATTTCACTCGTCAGGACAAAATTATTTTAAAGTTAGCATCACACTTTTAACAAGCAGACGTATGGATTCGATATTTAATCAATCGCGTTGACAATTGGACATCACTTGTGATATTCACGGTAGTAAATGTCTATATTTTCTACTAATAATGTAGACAAATGAAGGTTTTGTTCATATGTCAGAAGAAATCTGTCAGGGTTCGATCTGATTTATTTTGTCTGGTTATTAATAGTGTCCACCCACTACACGAGTTATATATTCAACATATACAAACTTGCAAAAGATAGAGGTTATTTTTATTGAACAATATCTTTTACCGATTTCCTTCGTTGGATTAAATAATAATAATAATAATAGTAATAATAATAATAACAATAATAATAATAATAATTATTATAATAATAATAAAAAAATTAATAAATAAATAAATAAATAAATTAATTAATTAATTAAAAAATAAATAAATAAGCTAAGTTATTTAGTATAGCACATAATCTTTGATAACAAAATCGTTGTTATTGCCATTCGTATTTCTTACTAAAACGTTTGTAACACGTAAATAACCATCTTGTTGTCACTGTATTGTTTTTGTTCATTTTCACCGTAGTTGGACAGAAATAATGTCTGTGTTACATAATTTTGACCAATTACTTTAAACATTTACTGTCTTTTCGTTGATATATATGTTTTTAAAATCCAGATTAGATTTGAGTTATGCCTTCTTTGGAGAAAATATTCTTTGGTGCTTTTGTTAATATTTATTTTGATAAATAGCATCGATCTCGAGTTTTAAACGTTATTTTTACATAATTAAAGCATAAAGCAAAATTAAAACTGTAAAACGAAATAGTTATTTAGACGGTATATAAAACACAAAATTATGCATGTATGCACATAATATATACATAAAGCCTATTTAAGAATTTTCACGGCGTCTTCGAGTGATCTTACTCGCAGGAAAGAGACAGAAACATATCATAGGTCACAATAACCTAGGTCATTGGGTCAGTCTTACAGACACTTAACTGTTTTAGCTGTTAAAATATGACATATTATGCAAAAAGGAACCATCAAGCATGTGTCATTTATAATCACCGCTATGTCACAAAAAACCTACCAAAACTATTATTCATTATACAAAAACGTCTACTATCTATCTCTCCGTTTTCTCTCACATACCGTTTCTGTATTTTTGTAATCAAAATTTTGACCGTAAAGAAAAAAGTAAAAGTGACAGAAATAGGACCGTTTGATGAGTACATTATACAACACATAACAAATGACACAATTATTATATATGTCATATAACACTTTTTGAATTTAATCATAAAAATACATTCAAAAAGTGGTATATGACATGTATATTATAGTAGAGGAAATACATACACCTCTGTCGCAGTAATTATATTTATGGTGGAAAACAAAAGCTTAATGTTTATTGAATAATAAGGTTTTTATAATACATATTTTTTTTTCTTACCAAAATAAAAAGTTCACAATTTTTGTCAAGACACTTTCACATCCTTTGCTGCAAAATACGTGTGTAAATTTAAAAATGTGATTTCAGTTTAAACCTTTTTTATCAAGTGTGTGTGTGTGTGTGTGTGTGTGTGTGTGTGTGTGTGTGTGTGTGTGTGTGAAACGTGAAGGTATCAATCCAGTTCATTTTTAATAAATATGCCAGTTCATACATCTTGAAATTTTAATTTTGTGATAATCCCAATCTGATAAATTATTTTCTAGTAATGAAAGCACAATGGGTATTGGAACCATTTAATTTACATATTTAAATCCATCACGATGTCATGCACGGGTCACTAGGGAAGAAAGCAGTTTTATATATAAATCCAAATCTTTCGTAACTCTTGGTGATAAATCCCTAAAAACGAAAAGTATGTACACGGACTATATTACCGTGAATTGCAGTGCAACTATTTTTACCAGAAACAATACACTTGGTTCGATAAAGTTCAAATTCAATATGCATGGGAGCCTAATTTTCCATAGTGCAGAAATGTATGTTCATATTGATTTAATTAAGAGTCTTTGATTACCGTATTGTATGTTAAACGATTTTTCAAATTATGCCTATAATTATACCTATTGTCATGTGCTACTTTTGCATTATTTCATAAAAAAATTCAAAAGTGTCACATGACACTATTAATAACCGAGATAATAATTATCCTTCTAAAACTTAAAGTAAAAGTTCTGGAAAATCGACGAATTTATTTGCAATGATATTAATATCATAAAATTCATTTATAATATAACTAGATTAATATACATGAAACTTAAAAAAGCAAGCATGGGAAATGTGAGCTTGTTTTTACTTGTTCCAATTTTATGTTTCTTTACATTTGCATAAAAAATAGAAAAATAAATACTTTAGTTACATGTAACTTCAATATCAAAAACAAATCGATGTGTCAATCATAGATGATCAATATCAGTCAATTAATTTATTACACGTAAACATCTGTAAGTTGTCATATCTTATAGATATTGATGAGTTATTAAGAACTGATCATTTTTACATACGTAAGGTGTTTTTCATAACGAGAAAATAAATATGCTACAATGACCACAGGCAGAAATAAGAACAATCGTTAGTACGGTTTTTCGTTATCTATCTATCCATCAAATTGACGGGATTTCAATGAAAGGTAGTACCTTAATATAAAAAACATATGTCTGTTTGACAAAGCCGTATATTATCTACAATTTGTAAGTTGATGTACCGATACAAATACAATGAATAAATTGATTTACTAATCAGTTTGTAATATTATACCAGACGGCTTTGTCGCTTGATACTCCAGTTACATTACGCATATAAACCATATCGCTCAAAAATCAGGTGCATTTTACAGTTTTAAATATTTGGTTTTATTATTTTTCAAATGTTTTTATTAATAATTATGTTTATTTTTATTTCAGGTTTTTTTTATTTTGCGTCATTTGTTATTCTAAATCATTGTTTTAAGGTGAAGTGTTTCCAAAGAGTTTATATTTTCAAATCCCCAAACTTCACAATTGTATGCAAGAATAGGTTCTACCAAATTATCAAAAAGTTTCAACTGGCATTCTATTGATAAATCAAAATTATTAATCTTTTTAAATACACAGAAAAGGGCTTTTGATGCTTGGACCAATAAACGTTTCCTGGCCTTCGTAAACTTCCCATTATGGTAAAAAGTAATACCTGGATAACAAAACTGATCTACATAGACAAGTATTTTTTCATTAAATGTTAAAGCATGTAAATTTCTTTTAGAAAAAAATATAACATTCGTTTTTACGGGATTAACTTCTAGTTTCCAAGTTGAACAATATTCAGAAAGGATATCCAGAGCATTTTGTATGTCATTGATATTTTTGGCAAAAATTATTGTGTCATCTGCATACAATAAAAGAAAAATTTTAAAATAAACGTCTAAAAGTTCAGAATATAAAGATTGCAACCAAAAATTACCAATCGTATTAAAAAAAATCTTCTAAGTCATTCAAAAATATAGCAAATAAGAATAGCCATTTCAAAATCCATGCACTAATCCTTAGCTTCAAATTGCCTTACGATATATAATGATAATTTTAATTTAGAAATTATTTTACATTCATTTTAGCTTACAATTTTTTAACTATAAATATATCATAAAAACAAGTCGAATGTGTGTAATTAGTGATGACCTAACTGGCACAATTGTTTACTCTTCTCTAACTGCATAACTCTTCGCTTATTTTGTATTGTTCCTAAATGGCAGAGGATTCAAAATTTTTCTACCATTTTATGTGAGCTTTCACTAGTGTCATTATGCATTTTTTGAAAATTTTATCGTAAAATGCATTAAAAAAAATGCATATTGTCATAATGTATTCTTAAAATGTATTACACGATAAAATTTTAAAAATGCATTATGACACTAGCAGCATCCGTCATTTCGTATTGACTTTTTCAGACTCTAGGAATAATTTTCATTATGTTTGCATACTGTAGCATTTTATAGATTTTACTTCCAATAATAATTTATTGTTGTCTTACTTGTAATTATCTAAACCTTTATGTTAGATTTTATATGGATATTAATTAAATATTACTAGGAAACTTTTAAGAATGTAAACTATTTGATATACATTCTTGCCAGATTTATCTGGATAACCTGGCGGCCAAAAATACTAAAGTTATCGGTTATGTCAAATCATGCCAAGAAATACGTGATTGACGCTTTTATTGTTATGGGGAAGTTGGAATGTAATGTCTGATTGGTTATGAGGAATATATGCACGTGATTGCTTTCTTCATAAATAAAATTAACTAATTGTCTAAGAAAGTATCCTATTTTACTATAATGATTGCCTTATCATAAAAGATTTAGTAATGATATGTACGAATATTTGATGCTATTGACGATTTGAACGTATAACACAATATTTAAGCGTTATATCTTATTTTTATTCTGTCAATCTGAATTGTTGATTTTGTCGCACAGTTTCGTAATTCGAAATTTAGTCAGTGTGCACTACGCCCGTTAAGGAAACCACTCGGACTTGAATGAAAATCGGATTCAATTTCTATAATTACTTTCATGATAAAAAAACCCAACTTTTATCAATTTTGTTCGAATACCAAACATAAAAAATAAACGCGCAATATACATTTATTGCATCAATTACTATAGGAAACATCAGCATCGTACTATTTTATTACACAACTATATCGGTTGCAATTGAAAAGGTTTAAATGAGAACCATCGCATACTATTTATCTGTAATGCGTAAACGAAGAAGAAATTTTTGCAGGAAATTACCTTATGTTATTTTGTATGACAGATGGCACCATCAGTAGATTAGTTATATTATTAAATGCAAGGTGCCCTTTTAATGTCTTTTTCCGCATTTCCGCATGCAGTAATGAACTATCCCTGCTGACTTGAAGTTATTATATACATGTGCAACGAAGCATGCAAAGTTGTAGTTCAGCAGGAAAAGACATTACTAACGCGGTCACTGTTATGTACAAGAAAATAGATAAAAATATCAGAAGCACACGATAAATGCCAGAGCAGGAAATAGGGTTTATTCATTTGATTTGAAATTTAAAATTTGTATCATAAGCCTACATAGAAATTTGTACCTAACATGTCGAGTTAGCGATATAAAAATTACGTTTCAAAGATTCAAGAGTATTACGAATATACACAACACTGTAGTATTTACGAAAATTCAAAATGTTACCTAGTGTCTTGTAGATCTTGGAACCAACGAGATGAAACGCATGCAGTTTCTCTATATGTGTTAAACCACTAAGGTAGCCCAGTTAGTACAGAGCTCGCTTCGTATGTGGGAGGTCGGGGTTCGACCAAGACTTGAAAATTGGTAGCGATTGTTCCTTCGCTAAGCACTTGGCAATAAGAAATGATAAGGGGTCTTTCGGAGGAGACCTTAGAAAAAAAATTCTACAGAAGTTGGCCTGTTCTGCCTACAACCTCTAGTAATTTTGTCGGAATTACTGGTATTTAAAATGATAGTTTTAACAAAATTCCTTAAAGCGTAGCTATTGTTACAATGCTAGTATACCATTCAAGTAAATGTTTAATTAAAACAACTAAACGGAGTTTTGAATTTTATATGTATTACATGTACATGTATGTGTTGTTGGTTCATGGTTGATAACGTCAGATTTTAATGCGCGTATTGAAGGACCGCTGTTTGTAAAACAAGTGATTCGGTTGAAGGCTCTCTAATGGTACTATAACCACACCATTTACACAGTGGCCCTGAAAAGTCAAGATTTTATATAAAAAGCTCTCAGAATGTGTCTGTAGATTATTCTCTTGTCTTGTTTGGTTGTTTATATCATTTGCTTGTATTGTGTCCTGTTCATGGCGGTGACATATGTACACGTTTTTCACATGTAAATTTCTTTCTTCTTCTCAGTTATTTATATATTTACTATGCTTTTTTATCTTCTACAAAAAACTCTGTTTTAGAAAACTCGGTTCAATGATCAATCACTTCGGTTGTGACGTAATATGCGTGAATAATCTGAAATCTCGCGTCTTTTTAAGTCGCAGTACAAAACGGTGTACGAACTATTTTCCGTGACGAATATAAAATGATTCAAATCAAATTAGTGTAATTTTTTCTATGGTAACTATTTCCTTTATTTAGTGTCTAAATGATTAAAATAAATAATATAGTATAGTGTAATTAACATTGAATTAACCATGCACTTTTTTATTTCTTGGAAAACTCCAAAAATGGAAAGTCTTTAAGTTCAAAGTATTGAATCAATTTTGTGACAGACATATAGAGTATACCAAAGATTACAGTTTATGTTTTCTTATTTGCCTCTTTGTTTTGAATATTAAGGTAAGTACGTATTTTATATACCTCTTCACACCTGGACACTGATTGCCAATCTGTAGTCAATTTGAATAGTTAATTAGTTTCAATCCCTTAATTTATAGATAATGGTATGTTACTAATAGAACTAATATGTGAATGTTTTTTATGTAGCTATTTCTAAAATTGGTTTAATGACTAGATAAGTTTCCCTAAAAAAACAACTGCAAATACTAAATGGTTTTAATAATGGTAAATAAATTCTGGAAAGGTGTTTTAAAGGCAATATGAAAAAGCAAAACAAGGTTGGCGAAAGACCGTCGTATATTATACAAGTGTGTGACTTTGTTAGAGCGTTGCTATCCTATTACACATCATCCTGAAATTGATCACACAGCATTTTTGAAAGATTATACATAATTTTATTATATTTTCCGTCCGCTGTTGTTTACTTTTACTGAGTATATGTACAATATTTTGACGATCCACGCGTACTTTGTTTAAAGTAATAAATATCTGTTAGCATTTGAATCCTTATCTAGTACGGATGAAAAACAATATTTCTGTTTAAATTAGAAAAAAAAAAAAACAAAGTTTAAAACATTTTCAAAAAAAATATACAAGCCATTTGTTCAATGTATTTTTATGATGTAATTTATTTAATTGTATATAAAAATGCCGTCTAAAAGTCATTTTAAATAAAATATTTTCCAGTCCGAACAAAAATAATTAAAACAAAAAATTAGCTTACAGACCTAGGTTACTGGGTCAGTCAAAAACTTTTCGGGATTGTTGGTTGATAAATGTAACGGAATCTATCTTTTTTCTATTTTTGGAAAGGCACAGCTTCTTTATTTAAACATATACTTTGTGCCTTTATTGCCACTTGCATATAGAATTGGACAGAAACAAAAACATTAATCTGTCAAGCTTGTCATATTCTAACGTGTGTCAAAAAATCACAGATGCACTGGAAGTCTAGACTTTTCTACAAAGAATAGGCGATTTGTTCTTGTCATCGTAAGGTAAAGTTACTGTATGACAAGTTCAGAAAAAAGCACGTGTTTTGCATTTAACATGTACAAGATATAAAACGGAAAATGTTCTATGTAAACTATGAAAATTGTGAAATAGAAAGGTGTCCATGTGTGTATTGTATAAATTTCTTTCTCTCTGTGTTAAGTTTATTACAGTAAATTAATATTTTGTGTTTTTGGTATTAAAATGTGGATTAAAATGCGTAAACAAAACGTGAGTGTAGGGAGGAGCTGTGACATTACGTGTCCTGTTTTTTATAGATACAACCTTACGTATAAAGGATTCTTTGTCTGAATTAGGTTAAACATTTACAATTTAACGTAAACGTATAAGAAATTGCTATAAATAATAGAATTACGCACTTCAGCAACACGAATGACGTCAACGTGACGTAAATACTGACCATTAAACTCTACACGTGCATTTTAACGAGAACTTTCTATAGTTTATAATAGAAGGACGTGGAAAATTGGATAAACATATTTCTATAATTAACCTTAAATACATGTTACATAATAGTTTTTTTTATACAAAGCATTAATGAGTGGGAAGGTTTGATAACTACATGACACTAGCCAGAGCGAAATAAAAAACCAAAACAAAACAACAACAAAAATAAATAAATAAAAAGTAAAAAGCATAAAAACACGAAAATAAACACATTTAAGGACAAATGATTATGTAACTTCCTTGTTTGGACAGACACCAGATATAACGGGCTCATAGTTGCATAGAGAGTACTGCGTGTATTATTACATGTATATGTGCCCCCACGGTGCAAACTGTAGCAAAAACAACACATTGAATCAGTGAAAAACAGTCATATACTTTTTTTTGTATTTATCTATTGAATAAATTCAATACATTCAAAAAGGAATATGACAAATACAATGTATAATAATGTTAAATTTGTGAAGGCTAAAGAAATGGTGACAAGATGTGGCAACCTGAGATGAGCTGTGAGAAATCTTGATTGATCGTCACTTACAAAGACAAAGATTGCTGGTATAGTTATAAATACAGTATATCTCAACTCCTTTCGCTGGTTTTCATCACTAATGATATGTAACTGGTACATTACGAAAGAAGGTTTTCGTACAGAGGACATATTTTTTAACAAGAATGCGAGAATGACGTCACAATGGTGCCACGTTATTGGCATCATTGGGTTTGTGTTGTGTTTGCTATACAAAATAATCGGCATTTTTTTTTATTTGAACGTTTTAACAGAAAGTAAATATAATTAACTATTATTTTTAATTTTAATTGCGAGATTTAACAAAATGTACTATAATCCTCGAGCAGCGCATACATCTAATTACCAATCCGGTAAAATGCGTTAACTGGTTAACATTATCACAAAATCAATAAAGAAATAGCTTTTAAAATTTTCAAGATTCCTACGACTCTTTTATTTGGCTTTGTTTTGAGCATCTAAACGTGCTGTTATATGGATACATTTTCTTATTAATTTAATATTAATAATTTTAGCGGTTCCTCTTGGAACATTTACATGAATCGGATATATTCACATGGCAAAACTTTAATGGTATTCCTAGCACTTCTTGGTGTGAGAAACGTTTGGAAACGTTTGACTGCGATAAAACAGATGACAAATGATGTTCATTTATTAGTTTCAATTAATTAAGTGACAACACTAAACCCATTACAATGCACGATAAGTTTCGTTCGTATATTGCCAGGGGTACAGTCTTAATCTGTTATGTTAGATCGTCGCTGGGTGGACCGATTAATAGTCACCAATTTAAATATATTGTAAAAAGTGACCCTCGGTCAAAATGGATTTCTTTTGCAGTTGAATAATGATCTAGTGTAGTTAAATAAGGATTTGTTTTCATCCTTTTATACATGAAATAGCTATAGCAAGAATTAGAACAAACCCTTATATGTATGTAGTTGTATAATGAACACTGTTAACTAAAAATTAAGCAATAATTAATAAACAATGAAGGCTATCAAGGTTTAAATATGGACAAATTGTTAAAATTGTTTTTATATGGACAAATTGTTTAAATATGTTTAGAAAAATTAATCAAACTGCCTTTAAGTCATTTATTTTAAACCTTTTCGAAGGTTAATATTTTTATTAATTTTCATTTGTGTGATTGACATTATGTATGCAAATGTAATACTGGCATATATGTAACAAGCAAATTGCACAATAATTCGAGAAACCTACATTTACGTTCTAAAACCTAATATATATATACTAGTATATATATGTGTGTGTGTGTGTGTATCGTTCAGTACATTCAAAAATGGTAAATGAACCGGTCTAAAAAAACTAATTTCAATTTTTAGGAAGTTTATTTTAAGTATTACAATCGATCGCGAGAATAATTTTTTTTATGATGAACTTGCATTTCATGGTCCAATCGATAATTCCAATATTTTACGTAATATTATATCTACTGTTAATCAATGTTTATAAGCAATGTTTATATGAAACAATCATCTGCATAATAAAACAAGTTTGACATGCTCTTTGATACGGTCATCATATACATGTTTTAACAGTTTAATTAATTTGCTGCCAAAATAGATTTTGATAAATGTACAAAAGAAGATTCTTTGAAGTGATGTAGATGCGTCAATATTCTGTCTATTTAACATTTCTTACAAAGAATATATCTGTTTTAAATGACGAAATGCATGTCAATGTATAACATTAATTTTAAGGCTGATTTTAAACATAGAGTTACAAATACAAACATAGAAATCAATGTAAAGTAAACCTTTCAAGGTGCGTTAGTCCGGTACAGAACATCAAGTATACCAGTAACATACTGGCCTACAAAAGTCTCCGTGGTCAAGAATTACTGAAACATGCATGTTTATGTATAAATGAATTAAAACCCACCTAAATTTTAATGGCATGAAAGTGGAGGTAAATGACCAGTATTTACCACAATCTTTAATTTGGTGTTTATGATTTATAATTTTTAAGAGAAAATATTGCTTTGCTTCTATAGCAACTTTGCAATTGTAAGCAGTAAAAGAAATATTTAGGCACGAAAAATTTACAAAAAAAAAAAAAAAAAAAAAAAAAAAAAAAAAAAAAAAAAAAAAAAAAAAAACATTTTATTTTATATTTCATTAGTTCTAATTCTATCTCTCTTAAGCTTCATACAATATTAATACTATTTGTTGTTCTAAAACTATTTTTAGCAGTAAACAATTTAAAAACACTATTACAAAACTCACTGGGATTAATTTTCTCAGCAGTTTTTAATGCAAATTGAGTCTGCAACAACTCAAATGTACCACAAACACGTATATATATATATATATATATATATATATATATATATATATATATATATATATATATATATATATATATATCAAACAAAATCAAACTAGAAGGACATTGTCACAAAATAAATCGTTAAGAGTGCAGAAACATAAATATACTGTATATACATGTCAAATTAAATTTTATCTAAATCAAAAACTAACTGTTAAAGACAGTTTTTTACCTGACAATTTAACTACATGTTACGTCAAGATGTATCTTTTTATCCCAAGACAAACTGCAGTACAACATGAAAGTTCTTCTGTACATTACACCGCAACACGTGTGCATTTTTAGTATAATCATTTAAACTGACGTTGAAAAACGTTGTAAGCAAAAAAGTAAGTGTGATAAAAAATTAGTCTATAAATCTAACTGTCTGTTGAGCACTTGTGGTGAACAAAGAAGCACTCCAGTTAGTTCTAAGCATGTTAAATAATAAACAGCAATTTTTGAATCTAGAAATTCGAGGAAAACAAGTCTGAAAAGCGCTGTCGATACGTTATTTGACTTGGTCTGAAGTAAAGATCCCCCGTCTAATATAGCAATTTTTGTTGTTAAATCATTGATAAGTTTATATGCCAAGTTTCTCTTTCCAATTATTTGATGTTTGTTTAGATAAAAACAAAATAACCAAACGTTTGTAGCACATGGGCAACGACGGCTCTATAACTGTTTTGCTTTACAGCTTTACATATGAATCACTGGACATTACACTATACTTGGTGCCTATCCACAATTAAGAGTTTCACCATTTGTTGTTTATATATAGACATTTGTACACGTCGTTATTTTCTTGCTTAGTTCGGTTATATATTGACTTTTGCTAAATATCTGTCTTGAAACCTCGTATTTCACAAGTTTTTATTTCCTTTCTTAAACTTTAAAGTATTTAAAATGAAAATACATTAACAGACATAAATGGTCGATAATTGTAAGACTCACAAGGGCAACCAGAACATAAAACATATATAAAAAAATATAAAAAAAATAACACACACACACACACACACACACACACACATACATATATATATATATATATATATATATATATATATATATATATATATATATATATATATATATATATATATATATATATATCCGATGCACTTTCTTTTTTCGTTTTTTTTAATTTAATCATTGGGTCTGTGTATGCCAAAGCTGTTAAAGGTCAGAATGAAACATCACGAAGAGAGTATATCTCTTTCCAATTTCAAAAACTGTCCGCATTGCAAGTCTAAAGCAGCGTTTTGATTGGACGGTTGTTTTCAAACCGTATAATGCCAGTTGTGAAGGCAAACTATATATAGTTTTTTATATTGCAGCATTTGAAATTTGACTCGTTTATTACTGTCGAAAGTAAGGAAGAGATTACTTTTACAAACTTTGAGAAAGACAAAAACAGCACATGTTTAATTCCGGGATTTACGAGTAAAAACGTGTACGTGTAAAGAGGAACTTGTAGGAATTTGAAGTTTAGAAAGGTTTTGTCAAAATGCATACATGCACAGGTAGTGTGAGGAAATACCGACAAAAAGGCATTGTTTTTTGTATATATTAATCTGCATCAACTACTTTCTTTGACGCTGTATTACACACACACACACACACACACACACACACACACACACACACACATATATATATATATATATATAATTTCATTGGTTTGTTTAGGAAAATGTTAAGCTTTCTCGTTTTTAAGAGTGAACTTTTAACTAATATTGAAAAAGCATAATACTTACATGTGTATTTGATGAGCGATTATAAATATTTATTTTCTTTTAGTACCTCTATTTTTATTTAGTGATATTCGAAACAACCATTAGTTTAAACATATTTATTGTTCTAAATGTACAATACAAGATTAGATTTATATATATGTATATAATTAGGATTCTGGAACAAGAGATAATCTCTTATATTAACCAGTCTCCTGCTTCATTAATTACTGATATTAATAAATATGGTCGATGATCAACTTAAATACAATAGAGAATAGAAGACATTAAGGACTTATAGCTTGTAAAACCAGCTAAACAACTTTATTTTTGTAAATTTATCGTACACATTTATTTACGACAGAACAAAACAACAAAATTTACTTTTATCTTCTAAAAAAATGCGATCATGTTCTCTTTGGTTATGAGGTTATAGATAAGTACTGAAAGGTTTCAGTATAAAAAGTTCAAATACATAACATCAATAAATGCAGGAATTTGAAATTACTGTCTTTGTAAAATTTGAGTCTCTAATTTTGATACGGTATACCTTGAGATCAAATACTGTAAATATTTCAGAGCAATAATTCCATGAGAATCATGAGATAAAAATGCTGTTTGCGATTATGTAAGTTTATTCTTAATATATTAATGCGTGTTGTCTTAAAAAGTTAAATTTTACAGCTTTAATCCCGTCATTTAATTGGGATATTAAATTTTATTGTTGGTTATTTTTAGCATCATGGCATGAAATTTTTTCAAAGGTAGGCTCTTAATTCTTAACATTTTGGCATTGTTTCAACTTATTTTGCATACTTTAACACTTTTATGCAAATTATGAATGGATTTTATAAATAGAACATAATATCCTATTGTATGTTTTAAGAATACATTAATTTGCTCATTTCGTTAAAGATGAAAATGGAATAATTTCCTTAATGTAACGTATTCATCATCATTTTGATAAAGACCAACACTAGTAACTGTCCTAGCCTACATGTTTTATACACTGTGATTATTGTTTAAAGAAAAATACTGACAATGTTAAATACATTAGTGGTATTCTCTGTGGTACAAAAATTAACTCGCTATGTTGTTTTATCACGTTAGCTCAAACACTTTATCACATTACCTCGAACAAAGGCAATGAATAGAGGATTCATAA
Organism: Tegillarca granosa; assembly: GCA_029721355.1. Lineage (NCBI taxonomy): Eukaryota > Metazoa > Mollusca > Bivalvia > Arcoida > Arcidae > Tegillarca > Tegillarca granosa. The sequence goes on along the minus strand of CM056601.1, from coordinate 41,960,659 downwards.
GTAATACAAATACCACAACAAGGAGTGTAAATAAAAGTAATCACTACAAAAGAGAACAACTAATGAAATGTATTTCTAAAATTAAATAAGAACAAGTGTGCTAGAAAATAGTCAGCGTGTCTTGCCATCTTGGCATCTTCCGCAAGACAGCCACCAGTGATGGACACTTCATGATTTAATTAGCATATAATTTTCATGTATTTTAAAATTATCACGTGTTCCATAATATCTTCCCGAAAAATATCCCAGTATGTCCTACTTAAATATTAAACAGCAATGATTGATTGAATACTACCAATCTCATTGGGTTGATCACTTATATTTAAATTGAGTATGGTACATGTATGTAGTAACATTTAGTCATAATGGGCTTCAGTTCAACAATCATTCCTTAACTAAGATTTTCCTTAACTTAACTTTAACAAATTTTGGCAATCTCTTTTTGAATAACAGATGAACATTTGTGGTAAAACTAAATACAGATTTTACAAGCTTGCAATGATTTTAAAAATGACACCTTAAGTTCCTCAATATCTAAATAATTAACTATATTTTTAAAATTTTAAATTTGCTAGATTTTAGTTAAGGGAAAATAAAACAAACATACCAGTCTTTGTCCATATCACAATCCCAAAAACAAAGTAAAAACTTTGCAAACTGGCAAAATTAGTTATACACGTGAACTTCCATCAAGGAAGTGAGGCCGGGTGCTCCGGAAGGGTAAGCACCTCCTGTCTAGCTAGCTACACCCATCACGTGCAAGTCAAGTTTGAGAATGAAAGTTAAGAAAAGATTGTGAATCTACGCCAGTTAGTCAAATATAAAGAAAGATTTTTGAACTAAACATATTTTCTGCCAAACGTGATTGAATAATTTTGGTCAAATATAGAAACTAAAATTAAGTTCAGTATGTGTGTCAAGTTATACAAGAAACACTGCATTATTTGATTATCATCTCGAAAAAAGCGTTAAAGCTCAGAAAACGCATTTTTGTAATATTCAAGTGTTTAAAGGTTGAACTTGTGTTCATCTGAAACACATTACTGTGAATATATCGAATGATTGTACCCATATCGGAAAATATCTTGAAATTTGTTATTTTACAAATTACGTAGCGAAATAAAATAACTTTATTCGGTAACAGTATGTGTAATGTGTGAATGTGGTTTGTTTTTGTTTATTATGGTTTTGTTTGCAGTGTGGTCAATAGCTTTGGTTAAATTATGCGCTTGAATTAAATCTATTTTTTCTCCCCTTTTTCGAAAATATTTACCACTGAAAAATATAATAATAATAATTATTATTATTATTATTATTATTATTATTATTATTATTATTATTATTATTATTATTATAATAATATAAAAATTATGACAGAATTCAATGAATTTACTATATTTAAATCTAAAGAAGACTTCCTTTTGGGCTAGGACATTTTCAAAATGCCTTCATCGTAATTTTTGGCTTAAAATTTTTGAGGGTGCAAATGGAAATTATTTTTTGAATCATACAATCATACAAAATAATTCAAATCTTCATTCTTTGCTCATGATGTCAAATTCTGTGTAATATACTACTGATTACTTGTATGTTTCCTTATTCAATGCTGAATGACGACTGACATTAGACAAGACATTAGACAAGAGTTGTTACTCCTTTTGTTATGTATGATTGTCGGAAGACCGTCCGTCAAATTAGGTAATAAGTGAACTATTTGTCTTTGAATTTATTTACTATTATTTATCCTCTACAAGTAAAAAGTACGATTTTGTTAATATATGTCATGGTATTTATAAAATATTTTTTCATATGTTTTTAAATCGGGTACTCGACTTGGATTTATAATCTTATTTGAAGTGTGTGTGTGTGTGTGTGTGTGTGTGTGTGTGTGTGTGTGTTTTCCTACTTGAATATAAGCGGGACATATACCCTTACAAATCTTGTTCTAGCGTTAACTGAAATGCCTTTCAACTAGGGCATAATAAAAGATTGTAACGTGTTCACAACGACGAGAGCAAGTTCATTAATGCGTGAGATGTACTTGTGAGTGTGCATTATGATCTGCCTTGTGACATGACACCCGGAGCGACTACTTATAGTGTGCTAGGTGACCGAGATATAGCACTCCCCCAGTCAAAATATCCATAAACCGTGTAAACCAGTGGATATCCTGTCCACTTTATGTCGAGGTCTCGGCGAGGAAGCCAGTGTTTGGATTTTTACTATTTTATGTACGGCGTGGTCGAGTTTCAAGCCAAAAACCTCCTGATTACGAGATAGACGCTCTGACAAGGGTGGTACTGGTTTTAGGTAAAGAGCAGAGTAAAGTACTCGACTGGAATTTTTATTTTCCACAGGTAAAAGAGGTAAAGAATCTATAGTAAGCATATTAATCTATAATCAACGAAAACTACTATAGTATTGACAAAACACGTAATTGGTTTGGCCCTAAAATTCATTCGTGGGACGGTTATTGTTTAGATTTTGATGACAATATTTTAAATCAATAGATCAAACACCAATACGTGGTTAGATTTTCCTGTATATCAGTTTCAGTATTTTTTTTCCCGCTGCTTAGTAGCTCAAGTCTCGTGTTCTTGTTTACCCCAGTAGTTTGAAATGCTCAAGTCTCGTGTTCTTGATTACCCCAGTAGTTTGTAATGCTCAAGTCTCGTGTTATTGATTACCCCAGTAGTTTGTAATGCTCAAGTCTCATGTTCTTGATTACCCCAGTAGTTTGTAATGCTCAAGTCTCGTGTTATTGATTACCCCAGTAGTTTGTAATGCTCAAGTCTCATGTTCTTGATTACCCCAGTAGTTTGTAATGCTCAAGTCGCGTGTTATTGATTACCCCAGTAGTTTGTAATGCTCAAGTCTCGTGTTCTTGATTACCCCAGTAGTTTGTAATGCTCAAGTCGCGTGTTATTGATTACCCCAGTAGTTTGTAATGCTCAAGTCTCGTGTTCTTGATTACCCCAGAAGCTTGTAATGCTCAAGTCTCGTGTTATTGATTATCTCAGTAATTTTAATGCTCAAGTCTCGTGTTCTTGTGTACCCCAGTAGTTTTTAATGCTCAAGTCTCGTGTTCTTGACTATCCCAGTAGTTTGTAATGGTCAAGTCTCGTGTTCTTGTTTACACAGTAGTTAGTAATGCTCAAGTCTCGTGTTCTTGACTATCCCAGTAGTTTGTAATGGTCAAGTCTCGTGTTCTTGTTTACACAGTAGTTAGTAATGCTCAAGTCTCGTGTTCTTGATTACCCCAGTGTTTATGTTATTTGCTCCATATAAAATGTGTTCGGTTAAATTACATCATACAAATGAAAATTATCACGAAATACCACGTGCAAATTATAAGGTTATCCAATACATGACATTTTTATCTTATTACGTCATACATTAAAAGCTTTTGTCTAAATGATGTAATAATTGAATTGTTTTTACAATAAGTTTTTAGAAAAAAAAATCTGGCGCCAAGGACATCCTGGTAGTATCCAGGAATGCTATCATACAACATGTCTTTATCTAAAGGGAAGCTTTTTTCCAATCCTATACAAGATTTACTGTTTTGACAGTTTTTTGACATATATGAGAAATTGTTTAACAAATTTGCTCTCAATGCAGTAACAGAAATTGTAAATACGACTTTATATGACATTTATAAATCACAGCTGACCATCTATATGTTGTCGGTTCATTTACATTTCTTTGAACTTGACCATGTAAAGGACAAAAAATTACAAACCATAAAACACATGAATGAATGTAAGAAATATTGTCTAAAGTGGTTTCCTCTCCTCACACCTATTTTGATGATGGAGAAGGTAACTACGCACTCATTCTCGATAGTAGCGTTATGCGGAATAAAAATGGAAAGTAGCCTGACCATATAGGTAGTAATACATCTATTAACACCAAGTATTCTATGTCACGAGTTCATTGCTCCTCAAATTCCCACCACAAGAATTTCTTATTATAAACTCGACCAAGTTAAAATAAAAAAGTACCTTATAATATCATATCCTGGTGATGTTTAAAGAAGGAAACGGAAATGCAAGACAATTATTCTTTATTTTGTGCATATATATATATATATATATATATATATATATATATATATATATATATATATATATATATATATATATAGTTAAACCGCACTCTAAAGTGCGGTTATTTATTTATTAAACCGTCTTTGCCTTAGTTGGCACTACGAATTTGCGACAAAATATAGGTATGGATCTGTAGTCTAAAACATTTTTATTTTCTGTAAGTGCCATACCGTGAGTAGATGATTAATTGTTCAATGAAAATAGTCTCGGAAACACTTTTAGTAAAATCAATCAGGGTTTGAATTTGATTCATTAACTTTGTAAAATTACTTATTTGTATAATTTTATATTTGAAAAAGTTTGTTTTTATATTATTACTAAATAATTAAACGTTTTTGTTATTAAAAGTTATTTATTTATAGTTAACAAAGCAAGCTTATGAACACTGTTATCATTTAAACACAAACCTTCTGTTGAAATTAATCGCTTATAGACTGTCAGCAAAACTTAACAAACAAAATTTATCGACGTATATGATGAAATCACACATTAATTGATTCTAAGTATAGATTTGAGATACTCGCACAAGACAAGCAAGAACAAGTCATCTCGGAATAATAAGCTAAACTCTTATCCCAACCGCAAATATATCAAAATTTTGAATTTTAGCTGCCGGACTTAGTGCATTCAGTCAATAAATACAACAGTGTACTATAAAAGGGCGCTTTTGTCACTGCAACAGAACATACAGGTATTCTGACATAATCATCATATCAATGTAGGCGGCAAAAGTGTCATGTCCATAACAAACAGCACATGTGTATTACACAGTTTATCTAAAACTATAAAAGTTATGTATTGATAAGTATGTGGGTTTGTGTATATATTGTATCAATTTATCAATATTGACAGATCAGTTTCCATAATTAATAATCGAAAGCTTTATGATGCTGTCTGAACATTTGTTTCTTACATCTTGAATAAATTCGGTTGATTTTAATTGTCAATTCATGTACAAAGGGAGACAACTCGATCTTTTATTGCTGATTTTGTTAGTGGAGAGTATGACATATTATCAGAAAAAAAACTTACTATCAGTCCATAATTGTTTGTCATATGCATATTTGGAGAACAAAATTCCATATTTAAACAAAATCATTCAAAAATATAAAAAATCCATGTAAAATTTACTGACCTTATTTGGAAAAATGACCAGACTTATTCAAAAAGTTTCTTGAATTCTGTGCATATTACAATTTTTTAATGTTTTCAACAAGATAACAAATTCACTATGTCAAAAATATTCCTTATGCACCTTCCTAGTTTACCATATAAGATATGTTGTCATGATTTGAATATTCATAATGATTAAATCCGAATGACAATGAACACCCAAGTATTAACTTATGGCTTTTTCCTACAATTTTCTAATTGAAAAAAAATCAAACCTTTTTATTCTACAAATGTATATCTATTGCATCTTTATACATCAATTTCCTTTAAATTCAACATCATGTAGTAAGGAAATGTGATTGCATAATAATTCGTTTGACCCTTATTGACCTTAAAATACCCTGATGTAATTTTTGTGAGGCCCTATTGGATCACTGAAGTCATTTAATTTCAGTTTTTTTTTTCCAAAATCTGCTCTATGTACAGAAGAATTCAGAGAAGATTTTTTTAATTTAAAAATAGAATTTGGTTAGGTAAATGTTTTTTAATTCAAACTTACTGTTGTTTTTATGAGGAAAGTTTTAAATAAAAGAAATATCTAGAAAAACCATGTGACAAACAATTATGGACCAATAGTAGTCTATGTTTGTTTATGGTGCTTATAAAATGAATAAAGGAGTTGATCTATATTACAAGTTCCATTAAACCAAGCAAAACCATAGACTTATGCATCCAGTATACTACTACTACTTAATAATAATAATAATAATAATAATAATAATAATCAAATGATTATTATTATTGTTATTATTATTATTATTATATCCCAATATTTTTACAATGTCCATTCACATTAAAATATTCTCTAGAGTAACATTTTGGTTGTCAGCTGTTAAATCTTGAGGTGCGGCTGAATTGTTTCTTTCGGATGTTATTACTGTTTTTAATAATACATAGCGTTTATGTCTATATGCATTGCAGTTGTTAAAGCCGTACTCTTCAAGTTTAATTATATAATATTTATTTGTTCTTGGTTGCTTTTATAATTTACAAAGTTTTTATTTCAGCTACATTTCGATATTTTATTTTACTTGTTCAATACCTGTTTCACTTTGATTCTTGTTCACGTCTTTAATGATTTAATTTCAAATTGTGTTTGTAAGATCTCTAACAGTTATCAAGAGTTAATTTAAAGTGTATATATGTCAAAAAAAAAATTAAACTGAACGTCTTTTGAAGTTCTTCATATCCAACATAACAAATTGGAATTAAATATTTTATTCGTTAGTAAAATGGTTCATCGGCTCATGGATTTTGTAAAGCTTTTGATAATGTATTAGTTGATCACTAACATATAAAATGTATTTAACTGCAAATATTTTCACTGTACAAAGATAATTATACTCTGGATACTTGATGATGAACTAAGCGATTTAACGTTACAAAAAAGCCAAAAGTAAGTGAAAATAGTTGTATACGAGAAGTTTGTTAAGATATACATGTCCAAACAAAGAAGGCCAGTATTTACAGTTTTATCTACAAAGGTTGATCAAATGAGACCTGTATGTTGTCAATAATATCATAATATGAATAACAATATATAAATATTACATTTCTGACAGGGTGCCAGTACATATTGTCACCTCGAGGAAGCATTGTTTGCCGAGGCGATAGCCGAGGCTGACAATGCTTTTCGAGAGGTGACAATATGTACTGGCACCCTGTCAGAAATGTAATATTTATTTTATTACACCGAATGTTTGTTTTAATTTACCAATATATATGTTGTGCATCCGATTAATATTTTACTGTAAGTTTTTATAGCATACTGAAGACATGTAAACAATATCAATAACAATAAGACGCTTGCGTAGTTACAATTAAAACATGGTTCATTCAAAGCGCTGACGTGATATAGTGAAGGGAGGCGACTCGAACAAAAATACTGTCACATAGTCACGCGCATCGCTATGTGACATTATAAATTTTATGTGACAGTACAAATTGTTACATAGCTCTTATCCAATGAAATTGCTAGATTTTTACATAAGGTGTAATAACATAATCTGTATGGTAAACTAAATGATAAATACCATTACCAATGCTAAGCTGCATGGTTAACATCATTATCTATGGTAAACTACGCGGTGAATAATATTTATTATGGTAAGCTTCATGTTGAACATCGTTACCTATTATTGTACCTTTAGGAAAATTCTTAAACTATTATTGGTTAATTTCTAATCATGTGGTATGAAAAATTCACAATGTCTTAAGCAGCGGTCAACATTGCCATGGGATATTGCAATGGTCACTGCTAGCTATATATAGGCACGCAAACTTTCGACTGTCCATCACGTAAACTACCAAGCTATCCTGCTTAAGATTACGCTAATTATAAACCAGTAACTTCTGCAGTTCTTTATCAGATGTAATTTTACGTATTTTAAACAATCTTTGTCGGAATTAAAGGTAAAAATAACTTTTTGTCCGGTAAAATAAAGTAAATAGTGTCCTTGGTTGAGGGAAATATGGAGGATTGTCTCCTCTTGGGAACTTTATCTCCCTCGCCTTTCGGCTCGGGAAGAAATAATGTTCCTTCGGGGAAACAATCCTCCATTTCTCCCTCAACCAAGGACACTATTTATATATTGTTATTTACATGGTTATTTACATTACCTACGGCAAGCTAAATGGTTCACATTATTACCTATAGTAAGCTACACTGTTAACATTATTACTTTTGGTAATAATAACGTCATTAACTATGGTAAACTATTTGATTAATATCATTATCTATTAGCTACATTGTTAAAGTCTTTACCTATGGTGAGCTACATTGATAACGTTTTTACCTATGATAAGCTACATGGTCAACGTCTTTACCTATGGTAAGCTACATTGTTAACGCCTTTACCTATGGTAAGCTACATTGTTTAGTCTTTACCTATGATAAACTACATGGTAAACACCATTACCTATGGTTACGTTTATAATTAAATCATTATCTAAGGTAGGCTACATTGTTAATAAAATAACCTGTGGTAAGCAGCATATTTGATGACAAAAATGATGATGCTTGTGCAAAAGTAACAATTTCACTACAAAACAAAGCAGGGATCAAATTTTACGTTATAAAATGTTTAAAAATAATAAAAAATTGAAACCTGATACGTAGCATTTGAACGCATGTACACATTCCTCTTAAAAAACAAAACGCTTTTTTCAAAGAATTTTTAAGTAAGTAAAAACCGCCTCGGCGGCTCAGTGGTTAAGCGTCCGTCTCGAAAGCTAGAGGTCGTGGATTCGAACGCCGGTCAGGTCATACATTAGAATTTAAAATTTGAGATTTTTTCTCGTCTAGCTCTTATCATTAAAAGAACAGATTATTGACTGGTTCACCCGGTGCAAGGATAATGGACTTGGGGAGTGGAATGTTTGTCTGCGACATACTGAGTCGGTGAGATAGTACTTTATCTAAGTGCGCCGGCCACAATACACACTTTCACATCTCGCACCTACAGGAATTTGTTCTTAGACTAATTAATAGAGATTAATAACCTTACATTGGTCGCCAGTAGCTGAAACATTGCTGATGTGGAGTTAAACAAATTACTACAACAACAACAAGATATGTAAACTGTGGTTTCAGACTTCTAAGTATGCTATGTAGGCCACTGATCTACTTTGATTGTTATGCCACGCCTTGAACTAACCTGAAATGCTGCGTCGTAGATTTTTCTTCTGACTTGCTATGATTTCTTGCTATGCAAGTTGAGCTAAACAGATATAATTAACAGATAACATGTATGAATATACTAATGAATGCAGGAAGAATATAACACAGAAGTCGTTAAGAGACAATAAAGCTCTCCTATTCGTGTAATCAATAAAATTTTAAACTAAAGTTTTAAACCTATATACAGATTGAAAGCTTTCATATAAATTGTAAATGATGTTAAAATATTGTGAATTTAAAAATTGTGTAAGTGAGTTGAAAATGTTGAAATAATATGATTGTAGGAGCAGCCTATGTAGCCGAGAGCGCAGCATATTGTTTAATGCTCATTTTTCCACTTAGATGGTTCATTATATTTTTTTAAATTTAACATGTTATTATTATTTCATTTCACTAATTTAGAATGTACCATTAAGCAAAATTTTCAGCCGTCTAAAATTTGAAATTTATTTAAAACTAAGGTTTGTTCCCTCATGCAAAGCATTCCTTAGCTGGATTTGGATTTATATAATTTTGGAACTTTAGATTCATCATTTTCAACTGTTTGGCTTATGTTTTTTTATCTATCAAACTTTTCGGTCCTAGTGTCACTGATGAGGAATGATTTTCCGAAATGTGCACATCTGGCACATCAAAATTTAACTGGTATTTGTTTTATATAATAATTAGACTACGTAAAGATGACAATTGCTTATAAAAGACAAAGTCTCAATGTACAATTGTTTAGCTTAATGAAATCCCCAATCAAATAGTTTCATTGACAATTTCCTGAAGAATTTCTCACACCAGAACTTTTCTGCACTGGTAGGATTCTAACCTAGCGTCATCAACGAGAGGAACTGTTATCTGTAAATTGGCGTACTCAGCAACTGAAAGCTTCATAAAGATTAGAAAATCCAAAGAAATAAAATTGAATAAATTATATTATAATAAAAATGGATATACTAAATAGAGAATGTTTATGGTTATTGGAAGCATCATGGTCCTTAGGTCCTAAGCAGTGTCTGATGATAAATTGTTTATTTTGCGAAAAGTCACTGGCGAAAATTAAACTTTGATGGTTTACTTCTTTCATGGTCATTTCTGGTACGTTTGTCTCTAGCCATCGGGTAGGTGTTAGCTAGAGAGGCGACTGTGGCTGCTTATTGATAGATGGTACTTCAATCTTGGAATGTTTTTTCATCCCAGATTTTATGAATTGTTTGTAACACTGTCAGTGGTTTCGTGGTTTGGCAAACGACCTGTTCAATGGTTAAAGTCCCAAAGACGTGATTTTGTGATGTAAAAGGTGTCTCATACAGAAGAGGCATACTGTAGTATAAGCCAGACGAATTGTCAGTAAATGCTGTTAACTCAGACAGAAAAAAAAAACCATGGTGGTCTGTGTTTCTTTGAGGAACTGAAACAGTCGCTGTCCCTTGTCGAGTATTTTGATATACAATCGAAGCAGCATTAATTCACCTAATTCAGTTTGGTTAAAATTGCTGAAAACATGGAACAAATAAATCACATGCTTAGGTTATAGGCTACAGAAGTTGCAACTGTTTTCAATTAAATGATCAATCGTGCCATAAGGGAGTGTTACAATATTATCAAATAACCATCAATATCATCAATATCATCATGCGACTGTTTAAATACCTTGTATCTAATGATCTTGTGCAACGGAATTAGCTTACTTTTGAAAGCATGATGTTTTTTAGAAATAAGTTTAACGTATCAACGCATAGGTGTACAACAAAGAAATATACTGTGATATCTAAGCACTTTTTTAATTTTCCCAAATAGTTGGGAAAAAGGTTTTATTCCGTGTTAATTGTAGTAAGTCATATTGCTAACTTGATTTTTTTTTCTAATTATGGCAATTATATGAACACAAATATGCATGAGAATGTTAGACATACTGCTATTATGCTATATCATGATTATGCTTAATTCTATTTTTAGTAATAAATACGATATTGTAGTACATAATACTTAAGTAAAACAATTAAATAAAAAATAATTATTTGATCAAACCCCAAGTCCCACGAAAAAAAAAATTGCTCAGTGGATTTATGCCATGTGACATTATGATGTAATGGTGGCGTCACATTCCCGCCATAATCAAAACGATCTTACTGGATCTAGACCTACACGCGATTTCTACTGATTTTTTGGAAATACTTTAGGATCTCTCAAAACGATTTGTTCAAGGTAAGTCAATTATGAAAGGTTATCTGTTTCTATTATTAACATCTTAAATTTTCGGCAATATCTTAGACACAGAAGATTTACAGATCGGAAACATTGATTCATCTCAATACAGTAACATTGAGTGATGATAAGTTGCTCATCAAGTCAGCCATTTTATGCCAAATTCAGAAACTATCTCGTGTGAAATAAAACAAACAAACCAGTCCTTGTCCATATTACAATCCTAAAAACAAAGTAAAAACTTTGCAAACTGGCAAAATATGTTACACACGCGAACTTCCATTAAGGAAGCGAGGCCGGACGCTCCTAAAGGGCAAGCACCTCCTGTCTAGCTAGCTACATCCGTCACGTGCAAGTCAATTTTGAGAATGAAAGGAACAAAAAACTATGGTAAGTCAAATATATCCAGTATAAGTTGGGACACAGTGACTACACACTTATCAACAATATTGTGATGACGGCCGTAAACTTTTTAAGGGCCCTGATTAGCCTAGGCTTGCAATATCCTTGTGTCAACAATTTAATTGTAAGTAATTTGCTTCGTTGCAGAAAGTTCCCATAGTGGGAACAAGCTCTACCGTACCGTATTAACTGTGAAACATATACACCATACGCAGGAGAAGCAGGGATATTACTGCAAAGAAACGGAAAGTTGACAATAGAAAAATTGAAGTCATCACGTTTATCGTATAGCTTCAGATGTAACCTTTCATGGTTGTCATAATTAAGGCATAAGTCCAAATATGAAGCATAACATGGAGAATCTGTCGTGTCTTTTATTTCAAGCTCACTTGGATAGATGACATTCACAAATTCTCCAAAATTTGTGATTATTTAGAGAAAGAACGTCATCTATATATCTGTATGTGTAGTTGAATGATTTAGCGACAGTCCTTTTTCCAGATTTGACAAGGTTCTGTAAAAATTCTGATTCATATGAATAAAGAAACAAATCAGAAAGCAAAGGTGCACAGTTTGTGCCCATTGGTATACCGATTGTTTGTTGAAAGATAATATTGCCAAACACAACAAATATGTTGTCTATCAAAAACTCTAACATTTTGTTGATGGTATCTTCAGTATATTTTAATATATCTAATATTATTAAAACATTATAAAACATTTTATTTTAAAAATCAGTATCCGAACAAGGAATTTTACACGGTTTTCTGATTTTATTTGCAATAGCAATATCAACCTAAACACATCACATATCGATGATAAAAGCATAAACATACAATCATTAAATATACATGTTTGTGTGCGACATGATTTAATACTTTCAGAGAAGCAGGATCGTTAATGATTTTACAGATTATATTACCAGTCTTTTAAACCTATAGTTTTAATTTTACATAAGTTTCGATATCTTATCATCTAAATCATTGCATGTCCATGTGTTACCTATAAATTTAAAATATTTATAAAAGTAAGATTTTCAAAAGATTTATCACGTAAATTGGACCGTTTTTGATAATATCCAGGAGAAGCTTTGTACATATCTCGAGTAAATGTTACACTTATCTTTATGTGTTTTAAGTAAGAGCTAATGCGGTAGATAATATGTTTTAAGTGTTCTTTTGGGTTTCTTATTATTGTTGTAATCTCTGAACACAGTTTTAAAACACGACAATTAGCAGATTTATCATCCATTGTTCTGTAGAATTTGTGACGGTCCCATTTTTAACCTTTGACCTTTATCATCCATATTGGGTATCTGCCAAGTTCTTTGTCAACAAGATTGATACTAGTCATAAATCGCTTGTTTCCGTAACATTTTCAAAAACAAATCGACATTGTAAGATTTTGTAAGTTCAATGACGAAATAACTTTCGTCATTGAACTTACAAAATCTTACAATGTCGAAAAATTTTTGATCGAAAAATATTTTTCACTTCCGTTTTTTCCCAAACGGCCTCGGAAGTGACGTAATCCACAAGTGCCAAAAAACAAAACTTCAAGGATTACTCATTTTTAATTGGTCTCCGTACACGATATCTAAAGAGCTGGCTCTCTGTTATTCCATTTTAATTGAGTTAAAAGATAAAAGGTCAACCCATTAACAATGAGTCTTTGATTTTACTTTTATAATTTTGAATTAAATGCATTAAAGTTTTGACATCAATTAATTGCGTTCTTCTTTTGAATTACATCATAGCCATGTAACGTTTATTCAACCGTTGAATTGTATGCAATTAATAAAAAAGTGAAGATAAAAAATAAGGATAGTTATAACCCCCAGTGAACATAAGCATATCCCCTATTATATCATTAAGAATGCTTATAAACAATGACTGTTATCCGATGGATGCTGAAAGGATAAAAATAAGAAATTTCTCTTCAAATTTTACCTGATCTTCAAAACTGAAGTTTGGAAAAGCGTTTTTGTCTACTATATCTTAAAAGATAGGAATACATGCTTAAATAGATATTGGGTATATTTATCGATAAGAAGCTGTCAAAAATCATGCTTATGCAACTGTTAATTTCAAGAACATGATGTCGAATTTTCAACTATGAGTAAACTAACCAATAGAAACAATCATTCTGCGAGCTTTAGTAATTTATAGTATAATAGTCATTGTTTTATGACACCAGTGCATGAGATCAGTGTCACTGTTTACAGCTTTAGACTTGTGTTTAGACAACAACAACAACAACAAAAAACAAACAAATTTCTAACATTTACAAGATCTGGTGTTTTAATTGTTAACATGTCGCTGTTGGATTTGATTTTTTTTCCATTGTAAGGGTTCAAATGCAGGGGGAGGGGGTGAATTTTTTTTAAAGTTTTTTTTTTGCCTGTTTAAATGCAGGGTCTTTTTTAAAAGAATTTTTCGAAAGCTAAAACAATTTTAACATTTATAAATTGAAAAATCATGCATTTGTAAGGAATTAAGAATATGCTTCTATTTTTTCAACTTAGGAAAACTTTCAAAATTACAGTTTGTAGGCGATATGCATATGCATATCATCTGATGAAAAAAAAAATTAAAAAATTAAATAATTTATGATTGTTTGTTATTGTCTTTAACTAGTTTTCGGGTATATTTGGTATTATCATGTACTACTTGGAAATATTTCATGTATAAAACGGTTTCCATCAATAACAACATCATGGCCAATATTTAATGAAAGAAGACTATTCAATGCACTTTTAATTTTATACTGTATTCAATTGTAAGTAGTTTTTCGGTTTTTTTCCTCATATTGTTTCATTTTTGACTGAAATAAACTCAGTCTATGTAGGTAAATAAATTTAAACAATTTCCTTTTCAGTTTCTCTTGAGAATCAATAGGGTTTTTGTTGTATTCAATTGCAATCTAGTTTTCAAAGCGACTTCCATTTACAGAATGGCATTAGTAACAGAATTTTCAAAAAGACCCTGATATTGATCATTTGTCATTTGATTTAAACATATATTATTTGTCAGTAATAAACAGTAATAGAAAAAGGGATTCAGAAGCAAGTACCATGGCACTTATATTAATCTGTCTCCCATAAACATTTGTCCTTTGTCAGCACGTTAATTCCAATATCTGTAAATCACAGACAACATGGCATCTTTTTTGTTTTTGACATTGTACTCTATAAAAATGACAATTTGACAAAAATGATAGCCTTTATATATATATATATAAATATCTGCCTTAAATTGCTAAATACAGGCAATATGTTTAGTTTTTGGTATACAATGTAGAGTTTATAGAGGAAAGGTGGATTAAAGTATTGGTGTTTAACGCTTTAGGCAAGACTCTGTCACTTATATTAAGGCGGACATTTCTTAGATATCGAAGGAAACCGGAATATCGAGAGAAAACCACCGATCTTCGAAAAGCAAACCGACAACTTCCTTACTCTAGGATCTGTATGGGTGGGATTCAAACAAACAAAATATTTTTATTTTTGTACTGTTTTCCTATTTCTTTCATTAATTTTATTTCTTCATTTTCTTGGATTTGCGAGTTGGTATATTACAAGTTTTGTTCTATATTTAGTACAAATTTACCTTTGTTGTTTATCGGAACTCACGTACTTTACTGGTCACCTAGCGGTCGTATGAGATTTGGTGATGGTATTAGATTTTTATCAAGTTACGAGCTTAACTAATTATCATGGTATTTTGTATGTGTACCAAATCTCCCTTTTTCGATACCCCCCCCCCCCAGGGTATCGTCCTTATTATGTTATTTTATTATGATTATTATGATTATTGTATTTTATTTTATTTTTCGTAATTTTTTTTTTTTTTTTTTTTTTTTTTTTTTTTTTTTTTTTTTTTTTTTTGTTCCGGTAACTTCATGCAGTTACCCATCGTCCGCAAAAGTACTGGATTCATTGTCCAATCGCAAGGGGTAGAACGAGTTATGTGATAATATCCCGTATCTGAATCGTGTTTCTTTAAAATACCGTAACTTCATCTTAATGTCAGTTACAGTATCATAGACGACTTATGGTAAAAAGATTTTACATTATGCAGTTACGGCAATAAAAGTGATAGGAAGATTTAACATTGCAGTTATGACATTTTAGATTGCGAAATTACCGCCTTTTAGTTGCAGGTAAATCTCGACTGATCACAAAATCGGAAGCTTACGGGTTTTTTTTAATGCATTTACGGTATTTTAGATAAACGTTAGCGACAAATTTAATTAAATCTGTAGTTATTAATTTATTTTAATAGAGTATTTAATTGAAATTTGTTTGATGTAAGCACATTTACACTGTGAAGAAAAAAAATAAACATTTCTAAATAAGAAATCAAAATCAAACATACTAATCCATGTCTGAATCACAATCCAGAATCAAAGTAAAATTTTTAAAACTTACAAGTTAGGTTAAACATGTGAACTTCTACCAACGAAGTGATGTCGGGTGTACCGGAAGACTAAGCACCTCTTTCTTACCTAGAATCTCACGCAAAGCGTATAGAAAGAATTGTTCAATTCTAACTCTAATAATTACAATTAGTAAATATCATATTTACAGACAGAAACTGCGGAAATCTTTTCCGTCTTTGAAAGGTTTAAAGAAAGAACTATTACAATACAAAAAACTAGAAGAATTTATTTATAAAAAAAAAAACTGTCATTATGATAGATTCCTTAAAAATGGGGTACGTTTGTTAATTTAAAATTATTCCATCTAATTTTTTTGTACCCTTGCTGCTACTTGGCTAGAAGCGTCTATATTTTTTTTTGCAGATTTTTTATATGTATGAATGTGTGAATGAATGTTGTAATTTGTCATACTTTTTGTCATGTTATAAATTTTGGAAAAATTAATATTTAAAAAAACGTAACCTGCACACACACACACACACACACACACACACACACACACACACACACATATTAAAAACCCCAGGCTTTAAAAATAAAGAAATAACAAAATTATTATCATATCATGATTAACTTTGTTTTTTTTTCTGAGACTGAGATGAAGTAAAACCTTTATCTACTATATATTTCAAAGAAATGAAAAATTAATTTACTTCAGTTTTCCTTCCAGAAAGCCAAAAATTGAAAATCCCGAACTACCTCCCTTATGATTATAAAGTGTTACTTGGATGGTGAACCCAGAGCCCCAACTCTGTTTTGATCCAATAAAAAAGTACCAAACGGTTATCTAAAATAAAACAAAATGCATGATAAAGAAAATATGCACACGTGAACTCCCAATAAACTGGAAGTGAGTGAGACCAGGTGCTCAGAAAGGGTAAATGTTTAATTTTATTTATTATTTGATTTCAGATTACACTTGCAAGATTCCTATTTAGTACATATGCAAGACGTTGTTCTAATTAACATTCTTAGTTTTTTGGACTTGTCAGAATTAATACAGACAGTCAGAAAAACATGCAAAAAATTATATACTATCATAAATGAAAATTCAAGGCTTTGGCGACATTGTTATTTCGATTTTCCGCTGGAACTAACAGAAACACAATTGCAAGCTATTCTTAAACACAGTGTCAGATTTGAAGAATTTCTTATAAGTTGTGCAGTCATCAAATGTAGCATTACCAGTCTAAATATGCTACTAACTGAAAATCTTTCCCATTGTAATTTTTTGTACTGGTTGGATTTGACAGGATGTCGACCGTCAACTCTTTGCTTCTTGAAGAACTTGAAACATTGCAATTTTTAAATTTATCTGAATGCTGTACCTTAATCAATGAAGATTTTGAAGTTATTGTAAATTGCAAGAATTTGAATCAGTTATATTTATCTTATACCGCGGTGACACCTATGACAATAATTTCTATAGTTTCAAAATTAAAACTAGTTTCATTAGATATTTATGGTATTGAACTCTCAGTGCGCCAGTGTAATGATATAATTGAATGTACTTGTACAAATTTGGACTTTTTATATCTGACATTACAAACCAGTGAGGATAAGGACGAGTTTGATAGGTTACTAGACAGATATAGGGAATGTTATATACGCACAACTCGTTGAGTTCATTGGTCCATAAAGAAAAAAGAATGACTTCAAGGGGAAAGTACAAATGTACATGGTGGCGATGTCATTAAAAAGAATAAGCAAAGACATTGAATCTCAGAATAAGAGAAAAGACAAAGAACTTGTAATAAAGGGAAACATAATACTCACGAAAATAACTGTAAAGACACAGATTCAAATCATATTGAAAGTGTTGATAGCACTCTGAGTGGTGTAAAAGAAAGGAATGAAGGTAGTTTTAGTCCTGAACAAGGTTTAACAGGTGTACATTTAAATTTTGATTGCAAAAACATTGATGAAAGTCAAAGTCTATCTGATGTAAATGAAAATACAAATGTTGTCAGTCCTACTGATGTCAGTCAAAGGTTACAAAATGTAAATGTAGATAGAAATGTAGTATCTCCCACTGATGTCAGTCAAAACGAATCGGGGTTAAATGTGTGAATTAGTGAAAAAATCCCGTATCTGCAAAATTTTGAAAAAAGAAATGCCGTAAATTGAGATTTCAAATGGAAAATATCTGTAACTGCAATGAGAATTAATAATAAATGCCGTTATTTCATTTTCTCTGAAATACTTAATGCAAGTAGAAAATTGATGAATGTATCGTATATCTTAGATGTCCGAGAGGCTTTGGTCAGTTTCCGATGACACAAGTATTCTTTAGGGGAAATAAAACAGTTTTTTGTCTCCCCTGAAAACTTTGTTACTGCATTTTTGTTCTCGGCTTATATGTTTGCAACCGAGTAGAACTACGTTACATTTGTTTCAACATAAAAGCTCGAATAAATATGGAAAAAACAGTAATTTCCCAGCAAGATGTAGCCTGTGGGATCTAATTTTAGAGCATGGTTACGTCATAAAAAACCGGTTCATTGAAAACGATGAAATACGATGAATTAAACACAGAAATTCATTAAAATTTAAATTTGTCATTTGTGACTTTGTAAGGGATAAATAACAACATTGCGAATACATTTGGATATCACTGACAGACAATTATGCAATTTGTCAGGTTTCCCCCTTGATTCTGTCGAGTCTCTGTACATCAGTGCGCATGCTCCAAGCTTATGATAATCATCGTAACCAGTTGACCAACCCGTTAGAGGATTCCTTTTATTTACAGCTAATATGAATGAAAACGAATCTCATGAATCGTAAATAGAAGTTATCTATTTTTTAATATATATATATATATATATATATATATATATATATATATATATATATATATATATATATATATATATATATATATATAACCAAAACCAAAAAAAAAAAAAAAAGAAAAAAAAAAAAAAAAAGAAATTAGAAAATTGAAAACCTCAAAACAGCTTTAAGAGCTATTTTTGTACCCCGGCAAAATAGTTTTAAATTTTAAATTTTATTCGTAAAGATTTATTACTCAACAACTTGGCGGTTTAATGTACAATTTATGGGTATTGATGGAATTTTTATTCCAGCACATCGGAAATGATGCGTCTATATAGGCGGGTTATTTAGTTGCTTTCCTCCGTTATTAGATATTAAAGATTAATATCTGAATCCATAAAAGAACATATCTGCAATTTGAATAATTTATTATCTGTTTAAGAGATCTTTTGATTTCAATACGTCTACATAATTTTCGTTTATCCCTGGATTCTTTGATTTTTGGAGTGTAATAAATTAATTATACTGATGGGACGTTAAACTGATCTGAATTTGATAACGTAATCCTACTAATAAACTCAAGAGTTTAAATTATGTAGTGTAATAGCGCCTTTATTGTATTCACAAAATATACTGGTAGTCAAATGTATATTATCGCGATATGGTTGGAGCAACCTGAAAATATTTTTATTTTTTCGTGTTGAGAAAAGGTCCTATATAATTTAGATCTTTTTCTTTAAGCATCAAGCCGAAGGACTCGGTTTCACAATCATTCCTTAGCTAAGATTGTGAAACCTTAATAATTTTATTAATGTTGTATCTATTTAGGATTTTGATTATCCCTGCAAAGTTTAACACTTAAGTTTAGTTTTGTTAAAAATAGTTATTTGTGGATAAAACAGATTGTCAAAATTAACCATATCTAAGATAAGGAAAGTCCTATATGGGAAATGATTGTAAAACCGGAACAGAAGTATATTAGTCATCATGACCTTCTGACGTTAGTTAATTTGATCGTGCTGCTAGTGTTGTGTGCTACTTTTGAATGCTATTTCATATAAAAGAAGCAAGTGGCACCAATAACCATAAGATGTTATGCCTTTTACAACGGCGTGTTTTGTGAAGAAATTTATTTTCACTTATTTTTTAGCTGATCAGATAAAAGTACATATAGTTCGAACAAATCAATTTAATTTAAAAAGATTGGACAACTTTATATTGTACAATGACTGATAGAGCGAGAAGAAAAACCTTGTTACCTTGACTGATTATAACCTAGCCTTATACTGGTATCTAACCTACTGAGGCGAGAAGAAAACCTGTTGTTACCTTGACTGATAATAACTTAGCCTTATACTGGTATCTCACCTAATGAGGCGAGAAGAAAAACTGTTGTTACCTTGACTGATGACGACCTAGTCTGATACAGGTATCTTACCTAATGAGGCGAGAAGAAAAACTGTTGTTACCTTGACTGATGACGACCTAGTCTGATACAGGTATTTAATTACTGATGGGAGATGAAAAACTGTTGTTATCTTTACTGATGACGACCTAGTCTGATACCGGTATCTAAATTACTGAGGGGAGATGAAAAATGTTGTTATCTTTACTGATGACGACCTAGTCTGATACAGGTATCTAAATTACTGATGGGAGAAGAAAAACTGTTGTTACCTTGACTGATGACGACCTAGTCTGATACCGGTATCTAAATTACTGAGGGGAGATGAAAAACTGTTGTTACCTTGACTGATGACGACCTAGTCTGATACAGGTATCTAACCTACTGAGGCGAGAAGAAAAACTGTTGTTACCTTGACTGATGACGACCTAGTCTAATACCGGTATCTAACCTACTGAGGCGAGAAGAAAAACTGTTGTTACCTTGACTGATGACGACCTAGCCTATATTACGGGTATTTCTTTTTACATCTCACCTTTTCTTATAGGGTTCAGACAAATTCAAAGGTACTGAACTTGTGGTTAATTTTAACAAATTATATTTAACAATGCTTAATAACTATTCTTTAAATAAAAGTGATTCATAAGAGTATGAACAGAGTTTGACTATACATTAGTAAAATACAGGTAATCAATAATTAAATCATTGAAGGCTCTTATCCTAATACAATGTGATATACATGAATTGTCAAATTATTATTCAATCAATGGACCTGCTATTCTAATGTATACATCTTAGAAACGCCCGTTGACTTTATCAGTTACCTGTAACAATTTTACAGATACGGCGACTGATCTTTTAAAAATTATTTGATTCAAAATCAGTTTCTAAAAGAGTCCTTCGTGTTCGGATGCGGCTTTTAACAATAATTCACTATATTTTTTTCCAACATGCTTGGAATTTTATTAATAACAATTTCTGGTTTTCTGGTTATAGATTCACTTGACACCATGGAACCAGGGATAAAATTGACGGGAGTAACATTTAAAATTTTAGATAATATTGGAATCAAACAATGTGCAAAAATTTGTATCCTTAACAGTGCGTGTTTATCATTCAATTATCATCGACGTACATTTATATGTTACCTTAATGACGGAAACAAAACTTCAAGTTTAGGATCGGTCGAGTATGATCCTGATTATGAATACAGCGATGTGTCCAACTGGAAAAATGTAAGTTGATATAGTTTAAAAAGAAAGAACAGATTTATATGACCGGTCTTTTATTAAAGATAGCTATCTTAGTGTGTCAATTTAAAATCTTTGATTAATGAAATTTGTTACTGATTAGCAACATCCAAAGTATTTAAGGGATTTTTTTTTTTTACTTTTTATAGCTTTATTAGATATAGAAAAAAATCATTTCGTTGTGAGAAACCATTCAACACTAGCATTTTTAGTAAAATTTAAAAATGAAAATATATAAATTCAAAATATCTTTTTATATGTATGAAGTGACTCATAGTACTGCGACTTTTAAATGTTTTTATACATGTGACAAATAGACTAATTGATTATTATTATTATTATCATTATTATTATTACATGTATTATAATTATCGAAAGAAATAAATCAATTATCATTGTGAAAAAAGGGAAATGACCTGTTAACAGGGAAGGACATTGTAGCTCACTCGTAAAAGTATTCTGCCTTATTTGACTGGGGTATCGTTAAACCTTGTTACATCAGACAACTCTTCTTACTCGTTTTATTTCATATGCCATGTGCTACTTTTGAATTTTTATGAAATAATACAATTTAAAAGTAGCACATTGTTTTAAATTCATTTGTAGTAGAGAGTTATTTAACCTTTTGTGTTGTATTTGTTTTTATCTTACAAGCATTTTATAATTATTACTTTAAAACGTTTGATTAACCATGCAACAACTAAGTCAATTTAAAACCAATCAACTCTAGTTTAACTGTGAATTTTTATCCGATTCTGAAGCAAACTTTCACGAATTACAGAAGAAGATTGTTGATTGGGAATGAAATACCATGATGTTTATCGTAAAAATATTGTTCATAAAGCATCTTATTTATGATTCCCAAACGAAGTGGGGGGGACCTATTGGTTTTGCTGCGTTTCTTTTTCTTCTTCTTCAACCCATGTCTGGAGCGCTTCTCAGGGATGGCTTGTCTGATTCTTTTGAAACTTCACAAGATTAATAAGGAGAGGGTGTCGGTTATTCTTGGGAAGTTATAAGATATGACTGAGCGCAATTTCAAAATCTTATGTGATAAAAGCGTAATATTTACAAGTGAAAAACAAGCACTTGGCAAAAGCAACCAAAAACATGACATTATATACAAGTTAACAGCTGTATAATACACGATAAGATTTTAGAAGTGACAAGAAATAGTCACAAACATAAAACAATTTCAAATCATTTGAATTATACGACATCATTCTTGATAATATTCTTCTGTAAACAGAAAGTGCTTTGGAACTTTACAGGTTTTTGATCCTTTCATCGCTCGAGAAACAAGCAGATAAAGTTAATTTTGAAGGTACATGTATTTGTATTCAATGGAACAAAACTATACAACTTGCACTAGTATATTCAATTTTAATTTTATCATGGACAAGACAAATTCCCACGATTTGTAAGGACTAGATTTCTTTTTGAAATTGGTTAATTTTATTACAGTAAAATATAGAGTGTAGAAAGAAAATCTTAAATAGTTTTATGATTCTAAAATCGGGTCCGAGAATAAAGCATCAATTAAATAAAGGATCATCAAGAGTATTATTAGTTCAGTATAGACTTCTGTAAGTTGATGCATTGTTGATAAGTGGTAACAACGTGTTATTAGTCCCCTATCGGCGTTTTTGAACCGAACCACTGATGTAAATAATATCCAAAAGGAAGTGAAAAAGCAAAGAAGTGCAATGGATAAATTGTGGGCAAAAACCTTAAATGAAAGAAAACAAGTTTATTGGAACATGTTGAGAAACAAGGAAATTAATAACATTTACCAAAATTGGCGACTAAAAGAAAAACCCACAATTCCAAGGAAGTTTCTTATCACGGAAATCAAAGGTGAAAGCAACGATGAAACGGAAATACGGTCAACTTTAGAAATGCAGAGATTCGATCCAGAAATTTCACTCCTTGCATCAAGAAGAGAAAGATACGAAGAAAAATTCGAAAGTCTTGATCTAGCAATGGAAACAGAGATAACAGAAAGATTTTCCGGATATAATAAGGAGTAGCTGATAAAACTGTGGAAAGAGGACACAAAAAGATAAGAGGAAAAATCAAAACAACTCTGGAATAAACAACAAAAATGGTTTGATGAATATGAAAAGAATTTTGGTCAGGAATCAATGATTAAACGGAAAACGGAACTTGACAATTTTAAACAGTTTCGATGTGTCAAGCCCATATACAAACATGAAATGGGAAAAGAGGCTGTCAAACACTGGATTGAACAAAAAGGACATCTGATAGACCCAAGATTTAAAACAAATTTCATAATAGAAGCTTTAAACATTTTTCTGGAAGAAAACACATTTTATTTCCACGGCAAGCACTACAGACAAATCAAAGTGATCGCAATGGGAACAAAAATCGCACCAACATATGCAGATTGGGTTATTGATTTTCTAGAAAAAAAAGCTTTACACTCAAATTGCTGAAACATTCGGCCAGGACTTTCACAATTATGTGAAAAAATCAAGATATTTAGATGACTGTTTCATTTTCTGGAATAAAACCGCAGCTGATCTTTAAACATTCCACTCTAGGCTAAATTCACTCCATCCATCAATTAGATTCACAATTGAAAATAGCCGAAGAGAATTGTCATTTTTGGATATACTCGTTAAAAAATCAGGTACCAAAATCTTAACTGACATCTACTGAAATCTACCGATACACATCAATACCTGAGTTTCAATTCTTGCCACCCCTCGCATACTAAACGAAACATACCATATTGTATGGCAAGGAGAGTATGCACAATAGTTAAAGATGAAGAATTAAGAAATCACAGATTAAAGGAGTTGGAATCATTTCTAAAAAATCAGAAATACCCATCAAAATT
Source organism: Tegillarca granosa (assembly GCA_029721355.1). Classification (NCBI taxonomy): domain Eukaryota; kingdom Metazoa; phylum Mollusca; class Bivalvia; order Arcoida; family Arcidae; genus Tegillarca; species Tegillarca granosa. Next base: position 41,936,364 of record CM056601.1, on the reverse strand, counting down.
AATACAAGACAGTATAAAAAAGTCTAAACAAATCAATATTTCGGAACTTAGGAAACAAAAACTAAAAACTTAAAATGAAGATATTATCCCTTTTGTTACAACGCATGATCCTAACATAACAAACAATTATCAAATAGTACAAACAAATATGCCAATCTTACAGAAAAGTAAAAAAAAAAATGAAAAGACTGGTACAAGAAACATCATAAACAGCAGAAGACAACCAAAATACTTGGAGAAATATTTAACAAGATGCGAACCAGCCAATTCAAAACAAGGATCAGTGGCTAAATGCAACGACGCTAGATGCGGAACTTGTAATTTACTACAAACTGAACAACTTAAATTTCAAATGCGGAAAAACTTTTAATATAAACGGGACATGAATTGCAAAACAGAAAAAGTTATTTATTGCATAACTTGTCCAACGTGTGGGGAAAATTACATAGGACAAACTGGTAATAGTTTAAATGAACGTGTCCGCGTACATAGCAGCAAATTCGCAAGCCGGAAAACAGGCAAATACCTCTAAGTGAACATTTGGAACTTTGTGGACAAAATTAATTCACAATAATGCCCTTTTTCAGATGTACAAAAGAAAACAAATAGAATCAAATTTTATTCGGATTTTTAAACCCAAATTAAATGAACACTAACTGTTAATTAGAATCCAAAACATTGATGTCATAATTGAAACTATGTGATAAAAAGATAATAGCATGACGTCACAATGCAAAACACGTGGCACTCTATAGCAACTACATCATTCTTGAAAAGTCCCATAGGGGATGAAAGCGCTAGAAAAAATGTAAGATTTTTTAAACGTATATCCTGGTCGAAGTTTGTTATTTATTATATATGATACTGTGTACTTCTTTACAAACTCTTTTGAATATATATATTACGTTATATGTCAGACTTGCTGAACTTATCTAGCTTTATCTTCTATATATCAAGAAATTGCAAACTTTAGTTAAAAGTTAAGTGGTATACTTGTTGTAAAATGCAATTATTCGATATGCAATTTTACACAAAGCTCTATATTCACAATAAAATTATTTTACTTGGTGTCTCGGAGTGAGACATGATCAAGGTTAATAGCAGTGAGAAAATTAGATATTATTACCAAAAATAGAATTATCTTGATCTAATTTGTTTTTAAAGTGACCTGATGATACCGAGAATAGTGTTTTTCTTTCTTCATTTTTGTTGCATTATTATACAACACTTGTTCTATCCTTTCAGATTTTCCAAAATCTTTACTCTAAGCGGAATTGTGTTGTTCCGGAAACATCAGTGGTACTACGAGATAATGATAAATCTAGCTGTATTAATACGTGTACAGGTATATTAAACGTTTACATCTTTGAGTTCATAATGTTACAGTTGTATCATAAGTATTGTTTTATTTTACTTTTATCAATATATACCTTTTTAACAATCACCCTGCTGTGCTTTTCTATAAGCAACGAAAATATGGAGAAGAAAGGCTATTATACCTAGTAAATGTTTTGATTTGTTGAACAAGATTTTTATTCAGTAGGAAATTATTTCTACCTTTATTAATCAATCGACTTAGGAATATTTTGAAAAAAATATGATTTCTTAGACAAAATCCTTCTGTCAGTATCATCAATTCTGATGATTGATCTTAAAAAAGGAAAGGATTTGGATATTAGCATTTCAACCCGTAGGCAACACACGCACAAATTTGGTAAAATACTTGTACAAATGCTATGATTATACAGGTTTCTTTTTTATTGCATGGCAAATATGCTTTTTGATCAAAATTTCTTAATAATCCTGTGGTATTCTTAAATTGGTGATGGTACTTATGACGTCATTTTTGTTAAATTTCTACTTGCATCACTTTTTTAAATTTAAAGCAAGTTCCTTGCCTAATCTGTCGGCATTTATGGTGTTGTCGTCATCAACAAGAACAACAAAATCGTATGGCTGTAAAGAGGGATTTGTTGGTCGTGGAGATCACACTGTTCAATGCTTAACAAATGGAACATGGTCCACCTTAAATTTTAATTGTTGTAAGTATATTCTTTAATCAATTATTTTTGTGTCTCTGAATTTTGAATTATTTTTTCGTGTTCTTTGTACAGAATAAGAAATTTTGTAATATTTACTTACTTGAGGCCAGTCGTAATTACAGATGACTATTTATTCGATTACGTAGCAGTGTTTCTGTAGCTGAAATAGAATCAATCTTTATTATCTTTATTATAATCCAAACTTACCATTAAATTTATTTTACTGAAATCAATTCAATTATATTCCAAGTACTTTTTCGAAATACCCAGAACAGCATGCATTCCACAATTGCTGCGTATGTCAGATAAGATCAGATTAGATCAATTAGTTTGACCCAAAAAGCCTTCCGATATCAATTATTTCGTTTGTGCTATTTGGCAACGTAATTTCACACCGGACCCAAACAAGTTTTATGGAAATAAGTTTTAGTGCAAATCGCAATCGTAACATAACATAACCCTTGGGTCCGTCGGTTTTATTAAAAAGGTTTTGGTTTTTTTGTGCTTAATATGTTTTAGAGCTCAGTTTTAATGCTTTGGGATAAAATGGAAGATTGCGTTCGGTTAACCTTCTCTTTAAATCTGCTTTGCCATTGTTAGATGTTGGTATTAAATTATTTTCAGTTTATATATTTTGGCACGAAGCAATAACTTGAACTATCATTATTGCTTGACTTTTAAAAAGCACTGTATGGTCAACATTATCTATTTATTTACTAAACATATGTTCATTAAAATGCAATCATTAATGGTTTCAACATAAGTCAAACAAATTAAATATGGGCAAATGGAATTGGAATGAAATTTTAATTTTGTACAATTTATTTTAAGTTTAAATACACCTGTACATACTTAAACTTTAACACTTCCATTTAACTTACTAAGTCTATATTTACTCTTTTAAACAAAACAAGTGGTCTAAAATAAATTAAATAAAATTGTCTTATCAGATAAATTTTACATTTACAGTTGAAACACATCTTTTCTTAGCTTTAATATTTTCCATCGATATTTACACAGAAAAATATAAATATTTAAAACTGTGTATTGTGCACATCATCAATAACATCGGTTTTAACAACAATTTTTTTTTTACAAAAAAATTTAATTAAGTATTGATTAAAATTATCAAACAATTTATAGACTTACTCCTAGTGTCACTGATGAGGGATATTTTATTTGAAATGTGCACACATGGCAGATCAAATTTTAACGGGTATTTTTGTTAGATATTTATCAAAATGTATCGTTCCTTTCTTTTGATCATAATGTATGAAAACGGTACGTTCGTTCATATTATTTGCTTATATATTCAATTATTTATATGTATTTGTAATTTCGAATTTAATCTCTCTGTGTTAAGTAGTATATGTATTATTAATATAATTAATGTGAGTTATATGTGAACCACAGTTCGCTGATAACTGATTAGTTTCTTTTATACGTTAATAAGACACAAAACCAGCAATAATGACTTTAATGGATGAGTCAGCTGAGCTTATGGCATGGCGAAGCGATTGTTCGTCGATGCGTTCGTGCATGCATAAACTTCAATCTTTTTTCTCTGAAACCGCTCGTCCAATTAAACAAAGGATGATTCTCAATAAGCCGAGGCATCCGCCTATAGAATTCATAATTTAAAATTTGTCACAATAATATTTACACTGTAAACATCAAAAAGAGAGTTCCAAAACGAAACGGTTTTTAATATTATAAGTTATGATAAAACATTACATTATGTGTTTAAACATACATTTCAGAATACTGCATTCCGTTTACTTCATGCAAATACGAAAAATTTGATAGAAACAACCGTGTTTTCAATTAATACACATAGAGCGCATTCCTCTCCATCAAAGATATTTTGACTACTAAAACTTCTATATTTTATCTTCTGTTTTGCAAAGTTTGGTTGATGGAGAGGGATGCGCTGACATTGATATTTTGGGATAAAGATAAAACACATTACCCCTTAATCGCCCCAAACAATATACATACTTGATAATAGGTAGCAAACTATTTCAATATCATCTACGCTAGCTGTGTGGTATAACGTAGGGAATGAAAACCTCAAAGTATTGGGATCGAATCTTATATGTCGTCTGTTTTTTATTTGTTTTAATATATTTTATAGTATTTTATTTTTCATTTTTACAATATTTTTCTCATTAAAACGCAATGTAAGTGCTTTATCAACAAATAAGCCAATTAAATTATGAACTGCTCATCTTATTAAAATAGTTTCAAAACATGTCGTATATATCTAACAACATTATGATCAATCATCAGGTCACTGGTCAATACACGTGCGTTTCTTATACAAGTTTAAGGTATACAAAGCAACATTATAAAGCATGTAACAACGTGAATTACCATTGCAATATAGGCGCCGCATTAGTTCACAGGCAAAAATCGTTTATTATGAATTTTGCTCTTCAGAATAACGGGTAATAATAGTGAGAAAATGACTAATGAAACATTTTCTTTTTTTTCAAAGTAACAATTTTGAGATGCCTCTATTACGTTATGTTTTATATAGGTACGTTAGGCTAAAATTAATTTGCATTTGGCCTGAAGTGGATGTTGGATATAGAGGTCTCCCACAGGTTTTCACTTGTTTCTTGGCATTTTTCCTATTGGCGGATCGCTCGGCTTTTTGAGACTCATTCTTTGCCAATAGGGGTTCTTAGGTAGAGAAGATTAAAGTTTGTGATTTCCGACAAGATCTAAAATCCAAGATGACCGCCGTTACTATAAATAAAAACAAAAGAAAAGAAAACTTGGACATTACATACTTATTTATTGATAAATTTGGTTTAAGTTTGGAATATGGAATGCAGAACTTGTTCCATTTAATACATTTAACAGGTTTTTAGTTACTTTTCGTTTGGCATATTATATGAAATATGCAAATAAGCAGCCTAATTTTAGCTTATTCTCTGAAACTACTCGACTCAGTAAAAAATTGTTAGAGTAAGTTCGCAATTTTTGGTCTGATCCTAAATCCAAGATGATTACATTGGCTATCTGCCAGTTAAGCAGTACATGCCTTTTGAGCCTCTTTTTTAAAATAAATTTGATTTTTAGTATTTTTCCAAAAAAGTATACAAGGCCTCTACAATGTGTTTTTATCAAAATATTAAATGTTTAAATTTTTTCATAAGCAGTTTAATAGTGCAAAGTTAAATGGTTTAAATAGTGCCATGATCAGATATTAAACCTGTGTTATGGTCAGTTAAAAGTATGTTTAGTTAAAAACTGGAACTGTGCTGTGGTCTTATTATAAAAATTACAAATGTATGTGTAGTCAGTAATTTAAATTGTGTTATGTCCATCGTCAGCACCAAAATTATAAGTCTGTTTCGTTACTGCTAGGTAACTTAAACTGAGTTACAGTAGGTATTAAATTAATGTCATTGTCATATACATGAATTGATTCGTTTGTGAACAAGGCATTTTTAAGCAAAACAAAGACCTGTTTATAGCCAACGCAACCAAGATTGCAAACAAAAAAAAAAAAAAAAACAGGCAAATGATTAAAGATTTATGACGTGCAAATTGTATTGAAACCATTCGTTTCACAAAAAGCATTTATCAAACACTCTTAAATCAGATTCAGTTATAGTGAAAACAATATAGCCAACATATATTGAAAACAATAAAACCACCATACACAGAAATCATTAGGTATCATCAAGCATAAATCTTCAAGTTGTCAAATCCTTTTATAATATACAAAAGCACCAAAAATATTAATGAACGTTTGTCTTATTTTCAAAAAAATTAATCAGGAATAAGCTTTTTTGTGCTGTCAGAAAATGTATCATGTAGCAAAATTTTCTCTCCTCTTTTTTTTTTTGAAAATTATTTAAAACTAAGGTTTGTTCTCTCATGCAAAGCAATCCTAAGTTAGATTTGGATTCATATGTTTTTTGGGACTTTAGATTCATTAATTTTCAAATGTTGGCCTATCTTTTATATCTATCAATTTTTCGCCCTCTATTGTCCCTGGCGTGGAATGAATTTCCGACATGTGCACATATGGTACATCAAAATTAAAAGGTATCGTTGTTAAATACTTAAAACCATCTTAGTATACCTGGATGCCATATCACTTGATTTTAGGTTAAGATCCAACTTTCTAAACAGACCAATAATTTGAAAAGCAGTATGCTAAAAGGCATTTAAACGCAACTTGTGTTGTAAATGATGATTTAACAGGAACACACAAAACTAGTTCAATTTTGAAAAGGAAACCATTACTGTATAGTATCGTACAAGGAATTCATATGAAAAAGGATTCCGATGCGATATGCTTTAATATCACATCCATTTCAATTATTTGTATTTATCGATATATGTTGTTCAATAGAATCTGCATATTCAATTGTAAAAAAGTCAAAAATTTATATACAATTCTTTTTGTTTTATCGTTGATAAATCAGACCATTTTCAGCTTGTTAAAAAAGTTAGCATTCTACATATTTTAAAGATGGTTTAGTCACAGAATATATTTTGTTTTGTTGAGTTTGAAATAATTACTTGAACTTGCTATACAAATTATCTGTTGGTAATAGTTGCAGCTAAAGACGATTGGATATTAGTTTTTCGGGCAAAGTCTAAAATTGGAGTACCGGTGTTAGCATTTTGGGAGAGCAGTGGTATTAGACACGAGACCAATAACACAATAGAACCAGGATGTACTTCTGAAAACTACACCGATGTATGTAGTACACACTACAGAAGTATGTTACTTGATGAGTGGTCACAGCTGGATATTACAAAGGTGTGTATAGGTTGGCTGGTTGCATTAACATCGCAGCGGCTAGTAATTTTTCCTACCAAATAAAATATGTAGTAAAGATTTCAATTTAGCTCCAAGAAAAAATTCTCTAACCTTATATCGATGCAGTTCTAGATTGATGGAGATAACCATCTATCAGGAAGAACCATCGTTCTTCGATTAGAGAACTGACAAATTCTAACGCTAACATACGTCAAGCTAGAGTAAAACGTAGGCAATGAGAGATATAAATCCGTAAGCGAACGCTAAAATCCACATCACCAAGGGGAATAGTCTTACCGACTTAATTATGCATGTGGGTCATTTAAATCTGTAAGGCTATAATTGTGTGCATCAAAGTATTCGCTTACTTGCCAGCAATGACAAATATTGACAATGAAGAATCTAATTGGGCTCACTATTAATTTTTTCATCAGTTATAAATTTGTAAAGCTACAAAAACATAAGAGTAAATTGTAAAGACGCAATGCAAAATTAAAACCCGAATAAGGCACAAGAATTATGTAATTCTTGTTACTAAATTTGGTAAACCGAAATAAATTGCGTATGATAGAAGTACATTTCTATCAATAATGTTTGATACCGGGTATATAATACTAGAACAATAATTCTCTTTTCCTTTTGGTCAGTATATCAGAGTCTATGGAATCTGAGATGTTTTCATGAGATATTGAATATTCTAAGATTTTTAAGTCATTGTTACCCTTAAAATGTAATACTAATTCATTGTGATAGAATTATCAGATTCATGATATTAGTTTCCAAAATCATTGCAATCAAAAGTCTATTCGTTCAGATTTTAAATTCTAATTAACTCTTGCAGTTGTAATCAAAATACCAAGTCCTCACCTTGGCAATATTATCTAGTCAGTATTATCTATTTTCAAATTTAAAAGAGCAAGAGTTTGTAAGTCTTACATCCAACCTCATTACGATTGACCTATAGATTTTCTAGATTTTGGATAATGGTATCCCAGAAAAATGTATAAACGCCATCATCTAGAATGAAATGCATGGGCAAATTTTCTCAGTCGAACAATGACACTATAGAAGGAAGCTCTACGAACACCATTCAGCCGACAAAAGCAAGTGTATTTGTAATTGCAAGATCAGGATCAAGAAAGAAAACATGTCAGGGATTCGGACACAATGCTCTAAACATAATTTTTTTACTATTACTTTTTAATTTTTTATAGGTTTCGGTAGTCCTTTATAAGAATGGCGCAACTGTTGCTAACACCACTTTTAATGCCACTGGCTCCAATAGAGACAGCTGGTTCAGTATGACTAATGTCCTAACTTCAACATGGACAGATGTATATGCAGGACAAAGCAATTATGTAGTCACCTTAAAACTTTCGTAAGTTCTCAAGTTGAAATTTTTAACAAAAGACGTGTGTTGGCTCTATACCATAAAATTTAATGACATCGTTCAATTTTACAAGCCGTGTTTATATTTTTCGTTTAAATATTTTGCAGTGACAGTTTCAAGTAGTTTTACAAGAGATGTTTATCCTTTCGGATCGCCAGGCTTTACTTCTCAAGTGTGTTTTACTGAATTTGTCATATTTAAGTTTTTACTTTGTTTCTAGGATTGTTATTTGGATACCCTTGGAATGGTGTTTGTGTTCGATTACTTCTTTTGAAAATAAAACTTCATATTTGTTATAACTCTATTGTTCACATGTTGTAGAATGATCTTTTACAAACTAATTATCGTTCATATCCTAGACGCCGTTGTGGCTATAAGCTTGTACTGGCGCTTCTTTATCGTTGGCTTCTTTTTCTGGTACTGTTGCTTTTCCGGTTGCACAGTCTTGTACCTATTGAAAACAACTTGGGTTAAAGTTAGCTGTGTGCCACTTCCAAACTTTATTGACTCTGTTTTAAAATGCATTTGATGAAGTCAGGTTTTCTGTCTTTTCCGGTAAGCTGTTCCAGTCGTCAATTATACGGATGCTAAAGCAGTTTTGTGATTTCGTTAGTCGGAATCTTCTTTTGAATACCCTTTTATTATGACATCTGGTAGATGAATTTGTTTGGGTGAATTTTTAGTTACGGTGATTGACGTTGTTTATTTTGAAAACAATTTTGTACATTTGTATCACACCTTTCCTTTTTTTCTTCGATTTCCCAAAGACCGAATCACTAATGCTTTAAGTCTGAAACTATATGACAAAGTTATAAGACTATAGGAAAAATTTTAACACTTTTTTTGTTGCTGTCCTCTGTACCTTTTCCAGAACTACTTGATCCTTATGTAAAGTGGGTGCCATAAAGTAGAACCATACTCCAGATGCGGACGCACTATTGATCTGTAAACATAACTGAACTCATTCTTATGTACATATATAAATGTTCTGAATGGCAGACGAAGGTTTATACTGGCTGTTGATATATATTTTTATGTGTTCTTTAAAGGATAAGTCTTGTTTGACTATAACACCTAAGTCTTTTTTTTTATTTTACCTTGGTGATTGGGGTAATTTTGTTGTCTTGATTAATACAGAAATATTTCTACTTCTCTGGTTGATTTCTGGGTGTTTGCGTTTTTCTATATTCAGTTTCATATGTCGGTCAGATGTCAGTTTACAAAGTAAATCGATGTCATTCTGAAAACAGAGTGTAGTACATCTTTGGAACTACTGGAGAAGATCTTTGTGTTATTAGCAAAAAAAATATTGCGTTGGATATTTCGTCTGGCATGTCATTTATGCATATTAAAAGACAGGCCCTGAAACAATGGTTTGTGGAACACAACTTGCAACTTTGACCGTGGTCGCCTCTTTTCCATTTGTTCTAAATTTTTCAGGAAGTTCTCAATCCCTCTGATGACTTCACATTTAATTCCATAAAAACTTAGATAAACTTTTTGTGGTTGACTTTATCAAGGCTTTACAAACGTTAATAGATTGTTCGGTTTTTTTGTTTTTTTTTTCTTTTGTTTGCTTTTGTCAAGTCCTCTATGAATTCAGTAAAGTGTGGTATACAGATGTAACATTTTCTGTTGAGATGGAGAAAACAGATTATTTGTATTCATGTGGTCTATTATCTCGTCTCTTATTAAATTTTGTAGGAGTTTGCATGGTACGGATGTTAAACTTAGTCTTTGCTTGTTTTCTGGAAGCCTACTGTTATATAGATGTAACATATGCCCTTTTCCTTATCTCGGGTAAACACCATTCATCGATGGATTCCCTGAATATTAGTTTTAGTAGTTTTTTCATAATACTGACAGTAATTACATATAGTTTTTGGTGAATGTGAATGTTGTCAAGTCTTGAGACTTTGTTGTTTTTATGGCATATTTTAGATGACCACCAGGTATCCTTCGACTATTCTCTAATTGAAATCGGGTTTTGTTTACCCTTTATCTTCTACAAAAACGCTTGCAAAAAAGTTATGGAACACGTTGGCTGTTTCCTCGTCACTTGTAGTAAGTTCTCCCTTTTTCGTTTTCAATCTTTGTTACCATCGCATTATTCTTTGTCTAACTGCGGACGTACTTCCAAAAAATTAGGGTCAGACTTAATTTTTTGTGCAGTGTTCTCCTCGAAATTGTATTTTTCCCAAACCAGAATTTTTTTAATCTAGTTCTTTTTTCCTTCATTTCTTTTTTCGCTAACTTGACGATATTTGTTTTTGTCATAACTATTGCTAGGTTGAGTTAACTCTCTTGTACTTTTTGTTTAATATACTGAATAATTTTAAGAAAAAACCAGCTTGTGTTACAGCTTGTAGCAAACCTCTCTTCGTTTGTCCTGGATCCAGTTGTGTCATTGATGTGTTTCCCCAGAAAATTATCTTGCATAACGTCCACAAATTGGTAAGCTTTAATTTAACCTTTATTCAGTCCTTTTGCAAGAAAAGACTTTACATGGCGTGGAACACCTTTCAATATCAATTAATAAAACCAATAATAATTTCAATCATTGTTTTCGAAATGGTCAAACAAGATGAATATCAATAAGCCGAGCAATCCACCTAAAGGAAAATGTCAAGAAACACGTTTACACGCAAAATTGACTCGATATCTTCTTGCCTAATATGCCAATATATTTGCGTAAGAAACTTGTGTAATGAGTTTTAAATGAAATAATTCATTGGTAATACATGTACTTATGGTTTTCTTTCTATTTTATGGGTAAGACAATATATGATCATACATAATAAATCATTTCAGTGATAGAAGTATCGTGATTTACATGCCTTACAATGTTTTGTATACTTAAAATTGTGTAGGAAACGCACGGATATTGACCAGTGGTCTGAATGTGTCTGAATGAGCAGTGTGTTAATATGGTAATTTGTTGACAAAATATATACACTGTATTTAAATGAGTAAAATATTCTAATAATGAAGAACTAATGCAAAAAATAAACATTAGTAAACAAAGTTAAAGAAAAAAAGACATACAGTTTTCGAACCCGGGACTTAGATGTTGTTATTTCCTACGTCTTACCACACACCAGCGTTGACTATATCAAGATGCTAGCTTATATCCAGTATGTTAATTGTTTTAAGCGATTAAGGGGAAGCGAATATTTCATCTTTTTTCCAAATTTTAATGCCAGCTCGTCCCTTTCCATCAACCAAAATTACAAAACCGGAGATGAAATATGAAAGTTATGGTAGTCAAAATATCTTTGTAGAGAGGAAAGCGCTTGTGTGTATTAATTGTTTAAAAAACGTGGTTATTTCCTTTATATTTTTTTTGTATTGAAATATATATGGGATGCAGTATCTTACATATACTTACGGTTTTCTTTCTATTTTTATCGGTAATACAATATATGATCATACATGATAAATCATTTCAGTGATAGGAGTACATGTATCGTGTTTTACATGCCTTACAATGTTTTGTATACTTTAAAATTATATAGGAAACGGACGGATATTGACCAGTGTCCTGAATGTGGCCAAATGAGCAGCGTGTTAATATGGTCATTTGTTGACAAAATATATACACTGCATTTAAATGAGTAAAATATTCTAATAATGAGAAACTAATGCAAAAAGTAAATATTAGTAAATAAAGTTAAAAAAAAGACATACAGTTTTCGAACCCGGGACTTAGATGTTGATATTTTCTACGTCTTACCACACAGCCAGCGTTGACTATATCAAGATGCTAGCTTATATCCAGTATGTTTATTGTTTTAAGCGATTAAGGGGAAGCGAATATTTTATCTTTTCTCCAAATTTCAATGCCAGCTCGTCCCTTTCCATCAACCAAAAATTACAAAACCGAAGATAAAATATGAAAGTTATGGTAGCCAAGATATCTTTGTAGAGAAGAATGCGCTTATGTGTATTAATTGTTTAAAAAACATGGTTATTTCCTTTATTTTTTTTCTTTTTTGTATTGAAATATATATGGGATGCAGTATCTTAAAATATATGTTTTAACACATAATGCAATGTTTTATCAGAGTTTTAATATTCAAAACCATTTTATTTTAATACTATCTCTTTAAAGGTAAACATTTAAATATTATCATAAAAAATTCTTAAAAATGAATTCTATAGGCGAATGCCAGGGCTTTTTGAGAATAATCTCTTATTATGTTTTGCCCCCATTAAATAAAAAGTCTAGTGTAATTTACATAATAAGTACTTCTCTTCAACTTGATATTTTTGTTATAACATTTATACAATCACTTTACATTGATGTTAGTTTACAATCTCGAACAAATGTAAATAATATGTTAGCTTAAATCAAAGGATATAAAAATATTGCATTTAAAAAAAATCGTCAAATCCATTTCCATATTGAGCTGATCTGTTCTTAAGCTATGACATACTCAGTCAAAGAAGTTCGAGACTCCACATACAATTTACAATCATTATAGATAAGAAGTTTTGTTCGCATCATTTATGCCGTTAAGCCTTATTTCAACTACTTACCCATTTGTTTGTTGTATGGACCTCTACGTTGTGATATTTTGCTAACTAAGTGACTATTGTGTACAGGTTTATAATTGTATTTTTGCTCGTGAAATCTGAGTCCAGCGTATTAGAAATATCTAATTTCAGATTTTTAAATCCTATGCAACAATTCTGCGTTTAAAAAATAATTTAAAAAAGTGAAACAGGTACAATAAAGTTTACAAATGCACATTTAAATTAGAATATATACAATAAGTCCTAGACAATCATTAAGTTATTTTTCAAAATTATAATATTTTCACATAATAAACACTAATTGTTTCACACTATCTAATCTTCAGCATTCTAAAAACATGTCAACACATTTATAACACCTTTGAAAGTCGTAGATGCTTGCGAAAATTTGCAAATAATAATAATATATTAATCTTTTTAAAAAATAATAATAAAGGTCATTCTATCATATAATATTGAGTTAATGATGAAGTTTAAACCCATAGTATGTGGTTGTTTTTCTAATTGGGGAATTAGCTGGTAGAAATAATAACCAAGTCCAATATTGTATTTATGATTCTGTATTACTATAGCTCTATGTTGAATCCAGTTATTACAACAAATACGGTATTCTGTATAAAGACAAATGTACAAAATATTTAAAACACACTAATTGTATCACTATTGCGATCCAGATAAAAAAAAAGAAGTTGCAAACTGATAACTCAAATTTCGGTTACGGTATTCCATAAACTGACCCAATAAATAAATAACTACAATACGGTATTCCGTACATAAACCAAAAAGCAGTCACGATACGTCGGAAGTCCGACCCACATTGTTGATACAGTAAAATACTTCATTTTAAAGAAATTCGTAAAATTGATCTTAACTAATGATAATTCAACATTTAAGTCATAAATAAAGAATTAACAGTAAAAAAATGTTTTTACCTCAAGCTAAGAGACATTGTGTATGACCAATGAGCTGAAGTTGAACTGCCAAGGGTCATGCTCGATATTATTGAAAATGTTCACCACGAGCAACGTAAAACTATTTTCGAATTCTAACGTGGTAATTTCTTAATAAAATAAAAGTATTATTTATCAATAATTATAAATAATTTATACCAGGATGTCAGATGTCTTATTGTCATATGCCGACACAGAAATCCGCAAAGGGACTGATTGGATATTTAATTTCTGATTTACTGAATTTTGTAAAAATAAAGATTTATTTTGTAATTTAATTATATTTGTGTTTATTAATCATAAAATCTGCTTATAAAATGAATTTAGTTTTCTTAGTATCTAAATGTGTGTATATTTTAATTCAAATTCAAAAGGCAAGGCTTTTGAATTTCTATTAAAATAATGCGTTCAAAATCAGCACATGACATAACTGCCGAAAAGTTTTATCCAATTTTATTATAGTTTTGTCCCTTTAGAGAAGATATTTCAAAAATAATCTTGGAAATAATTATAAAAAATATGAAGCGATACTCTTTCCTATCAATTATCATAAATTCTATCTCAGGGCTTCTAACTTTTGAGTTTGTCTTATTATAAAACAACTTTAAATCAAATTAAAAAGGGTTTTATGTTCTGTATTTGTTAATATAAAGACATCTTGAAAAAAAATTGTCCAATCAAAAATAAATTTAAAAAACATTGAACATAAAAAGATGTTATTGAACAAAATGTACGGTTGACAGCTGTAGTCGAACGAAGCAATATCAAACAAGAGTCAAAAAGAGTCGTTATCCCCATCCTCAGCCCCATAAGAATGTCAATTTTTGCCTTTATCAAACATTAAAATTTCTTGAATTTAACATTTTTGCAGGACTAATTATATACTTCGGACGTTTCATATGAGCTTTACATACAATGGATGTCCTACCGATACTTGTTGGATGATGGTTATAGAGAAAAGTGGGGTCTGTGCATATGAGCAAACAGCCCCGTATCCTAAATTTCTATATTCACCACAAGCTACAGGTGTTCAATTCGAATCAGGTATGAAGTTATTTAAGAAAGGACTTGAAACGCAAATCCACCTTATACAATTTTGGTCAGACATTTCAATAAACAAACACATTAACAACCATTACAAACAATTATGTGTATATAGTATAGGTATATGACATATGCAACTTGTTTAATGGAATGATTTGTTCGTCTAATTCATGCTTATAAGGATTCTTTTAGCCAAGTCGATTCAAAGTTTTTCTTTTAGAAAAATATCATTTTTAAATTTAATGATATTCATTTGATTTCTACATATTTAAAATTGGTTCTGGGTAAGGTGTTCTTAATTCAAGAGTCAATTTAACTGGCATTTAGGCGACATAAGCCCTACTTGACCTGTTTATATTTGTAACAATGATTTTATAGTAACAGTTACGGCACGTGTTATGTTTTCAAATGAATTGGAAAAAGTGGAAGAATAAACTGCAAAATACACATTAAAAAGCAGCGTCAAAGTTATTCCTAATAATGTTAATGTCATTGAAAACATGGACTTAGCTTAACGCTATCTAGAGTAGAAAGAAGTAAGGGAAAAAATAAGGGAATTTTTCCCTTTCGAATTTGTCAGAATGGCTATGTTCTATTAAGTATTTCGGTTGTTCGCAATGTCAATCTGGGAAGATTTTGATGTGACACAAATTTAAAAAAATCTATCGGCAAAACATTTAATAAATTCGTTTTTACACACTTCATCTATTGCATGTCATCACACCCTTTCAATTCGAGCTAGAACCATTATTTTACGAAGAGAAATCATGTTAATGTTAAGTTTAAAGGGTATCAAGAGATTTTGACAAATAACCATAACTATAATAACAATTGTCTATTTTAAGCACAAACGTAATTCCGTACAAATCACAGATTAAGCTTTATCTTGTTAAGGTTAATTGTTCAGTGAAATGTGTGATATAGTTTTATATTTTATTTTTAGGTCATTCTGAAGCTGATGTTTTAGCAGTATACATTCGTGTTAACAACTTTAATTGAGTCATGATAAAACATGACACAAGGGTTATAAAAAGTGACTATTATAGATTCCTTAAAGGAAAAACAAGATACCATGTAATCGCTTAATTATAAACAGTTCTTACATCGCAAATATCAAAAGACACCTTTATGTTAACAATGTTTTATCAACTTACCTTTGGAAAATGACCTTCTTATTGATCATTTATTACGAATCAGCAAAAAACACTACTAAAATGCTGGCTAAAAAGGCAACTTACAAGATATCGATATCGTTACATAATAACAATGACTAATATAGAATAAAATATGATAGTATCTCGTATATGATATATCATTTGTCTTAGTCACAAGACTTCAAAATTACAAAGCGGAAGACACTGAGTTTGTCTTTGTAAATAATTCATTCCACAAGATTTATGTCCTGTTACTTTGTATTTAAGTTTTCTGTGTTTGAGCAAATAGTTTACCACAGGAAATAAATGTGATCTTTGCGAGCTTCGAAAACATTCAGATGTTATTTTACTTGTAAAAGTTACTGTTCAGAACTAAAACGTTATCCGTTTTGGTTTACACAACTATGAAGCGTGCAGAGCTGTTTACTATTCGCGTTAAGTTAAAGCTATGAATCTATAACTCGAGTATCTGTGACAATTTTTATTTTAGTATATGTTTGAAATGCCATTTAAATATTACAATTTCGAGAACGCATCAAAAAAAAATTTTGCCAGTTTGAAATACAATTGTAGCCTTCTCTTGTTTGCTAAGACAAACGCTTCTTTGTGAGAATAACGTATGTGTGACATTACAACAGTATTAGATATAGCATCAAACAAAATAGGTATTGACGATAATATTGTGCAAGAAGAATTTTTCATTCAAAAAATTATGACAATACTGTTTGATTTAATGTTTCGGACTTGCGTGTTTAATGTCCTGTAGCCATTCCGTTTTCGTCCGTTAATTGTTGGTCATTTGGACACGTGACTAAACACTGTGGTACCATTTCATTTTTAAACGAATTAAATTTTAGAATCAATTTACTTTAATCACGCATTTCTCTTCAAAATTATCTATTTTCTTGATCTTTCATCTATATTTTTTATTTATTCACTTTTTTTTTTAACTTTTTATGTATTAAATTATATACGTGTATTTATAATATATCTTATATATATCTTTTACATAATGATTAAAGCACATCCCATTTCACAACATAATAATAATCATGATGCTATCAGTGCAGTTTATTTGGTGAAATACTTATTTAATTTATGACAAATAAAGATTAGCAAATTAAATCGTTTTATTTAACTCCAAGTATTAGACGCGGTGGTATTGTATTACCAAGAATTATAAATCAACATATGAACATAAGTAAATAAATTTGCACATTTTAAGTTACATCTTGTTGTTTAATGGTGGGTCTCAATCTGAGGAATGTGCCTTATAATCGAATAAATAATAATACCAAATCCATTCTCAAAGAATTTCATACTTTCTTAAAACTTAAACAAACACATTTTGGAACCACTGTTTAAAAACTTCCTGATTTCGTATTTTTTCCTACATTGCCAGTGCAGACCATCGTTACTTCTATAAAGATTCACAACATAATTTTAAACAACTCAAAAACGCAACAGTCAAGCTTATCGTTAATTTTGATAATAATTTATCATACTGCACTGTTGCTTCTTGTCATTCTAAAAATTGCAAAACCTGTAAAATTTTTGTTACAGATACACATTTTAAGCGCAACTTTACTTTTAAGTACTGTACTTTATGGAGTCACGATGATCTGAACTGTTAAACTTCCAATGTAGTATATGGAATAAAGTGCAATTTATGTGGAGTCTTATATGTGGGCGAAAACACGGGTAGACTCAATGCACGAATGAATGGTCATCAGTTTGAAATAGATAATTATGGTAACCAACTTATTTACCAACACTTTAGTCAACCGAACCATTCCGTGTTGTCTATAAGAGATAGAATTTTGGAGAAAAAATATCCCACCACACAAATAGTCCTATATTAAGAACACCATTTCGATTACAACGGGAGAATTACCAGATAAGTGAACTATGCACTGCCTCACCATATGGGTACAATGATAAAATTAATAAAGTCAGAAAATCTTTCTAGCCCGGTTTATATTTTACACCTGTTCAACAAAACTACACGTGACAAAATAAGTCATGGACATCGAAGTTACAAAAAACCCAACACCCATAATGGTGGTTTTCTAATCTTTTACAATTCCTACAGAAACCTCTCGGATCGCACCAAATCCTAACCACACTTTACAACTTTGTCGTCTTAGACAGTTACAAAAAGTATGCATATACAAAACTACTACAAATTGTAATACACCAGAGTTAGCTTAACGCTATTATCATGGATATTGCATTTTAAAGGTTATTTAAACCTGCTTAGGAACATGATACATGTATATAGAGCAGCCCACTGCCAATTTCTTAAATTCCATTATGCAAACAAGGACATAGTTGCTTTTAATATTTCTAATATACTACCTAAAAACAAGTACAATCGAAATTCCCTACTTCAAATATAACAACTTCAAATATAACTCACCACCTTGAGTTTTCTACTCCTACAATAAACCCATTGCATCCAAGATTTTAACTATAAAGAAACTTTAAATTTTATAACTTTACCCAAACCTACCTGTTCTTGCTCAGCTTTCCCATATGCTTTATAGACCACCTGGACATGTAGTACTTGTGATCTCAATAAAACTAGGAACACTTTATTAAGATGCCTTCTTTCAAAAGGTGCTAATTACAAGGAGGCTCAACCTTTTTCTTAGGGACAAAATTTCAGAATTATTATGGATTCTATTGAAAAGTATGCTAGACGTTTGGCTAAATATATAACACAAATACCAATTGAATTTGATGTGCCAGATATGCACATTTCGGAACTTCATTCCTCATCAGTGAAACCAAGACCGAAAAGTTTGAAAGATATAAAGCATAAGCCGAAGAGTTGAAAATTAATGAATCTAAAGTTTCAAATTTATATAAATCCAAATCAAGCTAAGGAATGCTTTGCAAAATTTAGAACGGCTGAAAATTTTGCTATATTAGAAGACGTGCAGCTTGATAACTTGTCCGACTGGATAAGGGCAATAAGATGTTTCTTAAAGACAATGAATGCTAAACGTAAAACATCTATGGTTTCAAAAGCTCCTTTAGTGCTCAGGGACCCTGAGATCTCTGCCATCCTTGCGGACAAAAATAACAAATATGTTGTTGTCCCAGCTGATAAAGCTTACAACAACATTATTTTCGTTTGTAAAAATTCATCATGTGTGTGTGTGTGTGTGTGTGTGTGTGTGTGTGTGTGTGTGTGTGTGCAGACTTGCCACGACAATTGTACTATCGAAACTCCATTTTCAGTTACTAGTATTTGGTAATCCACGAAGAGTGTTAGATAGAAAGGTGAAAATATGTTTTTCGCAACAGCAACCGCAACCAAGATCATGAAAGAATATAAATAATGATAAAACAGCAAAACAATACGAAATAAAGAATAGACGAACGCATTGGAACCAGTGATTTCTAAATTCGGGATCTTACAAAAACACTGAAGAAAAACACTATTTAATAGTGCTCGGATAAACAATACTGTGTACAGAAATACTCTGCTATGCATGAAAAACTTTGTCCGCTGATATGCAAATACAATATAGAATAAAAAGGCTATGAATAGGCTTCTACACTTTTCACTAGAATGTGAGCTTGACATAAAAGTGAATTATCAAAACATGTATAAAGGATCATTTGAAGCTTAAATTGTTAACGGAATAGCTTATCTACTTCGGATTGAA
Source organism: Tegillarca granosa (assembly GCA_029721355.1). Classification (NCBI taxonomy): domain Eukaryota; kingdom Metazoa; phylum Mollusca; class Bivalvia; order Arcoida; family Arcidae; genus Tegillarca; species Tegillarca granosa. Next base: position 41,916,785 of record CM056601.1, on the reverse strand, counting down.
TATGTAAAATCGCGAATACACTTTATTGTAAATGACTAGATGACCATGACCATTGCAAATAGTTCAACAGTAGCGTAAGCAAAATAATAATAATAATAATGATAATAATAATAATAATAATAATAAAATAAAAATAAAAATAAAAATAAAAATCTGCGGAGAAAGACAAAATGTTTAGAAAGTATTTTACTTGCATTGGCTTTTAAAGTTGCTTTAACGGTTTGCCTATTATTGAAAAAAAAATCTAAAAATATTTTAATGAATAAAAATTGGTTGCTATTACGATCTGTGCGATTAACTTTCTTAAGTCACTCTAAATGGAAATCCTATAAAACTTGGGGCAACTCGATAAAATGTTATTGATCAGCTTGGAGCATGCGCAAAAGTTCTACATGTCTGCACACACTTTACATCAAACTAGTTTCTTACCAGGTTTCTTAGTGGACCTTTGTGTTTGTGTTTAATATCTAAGCTGCATTAAGTTTTCCTAGGTAAAAAAAATTAAAACGTCATAAAAATCGGGTCATTTAAACAAACTTACAAAACCGTAAAATACGATAAATTAAACACAGAATTTCATTAAATTTGTCATTTGTGACGGTTTGGGATACGTAACAAAATTGCGAATACATATGGATATTAATGACGGACAATTAATGCAATTTGTCAGGTTTCACCTTCGATTCTCCAAGCAAATAATAATCAATAGTAAAACATTGACAAACCGGTTCAAAGAAGATTCCGTTCATTTACAGCTAATAGGAATAAAATTTTAGAAAATGAATCTCGCGGATTGTGATTAGATGTTATCTATTTAAAAAAAAAAAAATCAGAAAATTGAGAAACTTAATGCACCTTTAAGTTTTTTTTATTTATTATTTTTTCTTTATTGCACTCTGTGTTTTTGCAATCTTATTTTTACATGTTGCTAATAAGCGCGGTTTATAAAGTTTTACTAATGATAGCTTGTTTGTTCATCCAATTATGTACCGTTTCTTTTAGCAGCGACATTTAAAACTACTGGTTTTAAATGTCGTTAGTCGTCAAGTTTAAATGTCGCTGCTTTTAGTTACATTTTTAAGATTCTGTTTATTTCCATGTCACTGTGTACTAATTTTACAGTTTGTGTTCTGTACAGGTTCTGTTTGCATTTAAATATTTTAATTTATTTACATTTATAAATGGTTTAATAGTCAGTAAAAATAGCAGTCTGAAGAGCTAATGTTATTTTCTTATAAATGGACTGACTATAGATAATATATCGTACATTGTATCATGTACTGTGCGTAAGACGTCATAACCCCACAATATGCTTAACATGATGCTTTTCTAACTTGCACCGATCAAAGCTCGTTACCATGGATCCGCCTCTGACATGTTTTGATATCGGGAGGTAGAAGTGAGATAACAACGGGTTGAATCGTTCAGGATTCGATTAAAAATGTAAGCTACAATCGGGTCAAATTTGATCGGTTCAAATGAGAATGGGAAGCGTTTGAATACAACATACAACAACCCGCAAAACTCGACCCCATCATAAAATTAAAGGGCGATAAATACACGGAAATGAAACAACAGACGAAAACAATATTTGAGTGCGTTTATCTTTCTAAACGTGGGATATTAAAAAAAAGTTATTTATATAAAATGAATTGTACACAAAAAATTGAAAATGCCTTCGGTCTGTAAAATTACTGTTCGCAAAATGCTGTTTTGCTGATAACATTTGGGGACGTTATCAGGTTATGGGTCACATGACATCATACTTTACATAAGCCCAAGTCAGTTCGATTGTTAGTATGAAAAAGAATGACTCGATCTTTACCCACGGCAAGTATATTGTTGAATTCATATACTGGTTTTCAAATTAATGTCATAAAACGCTTTCTTAGGAATGTAGTACTTTCGGTGGGTTCTAAATGTACAAGTTCCTGTGGCCAAATATTGTTCAAGGACTTCGCTCGTGGCCCAATATTCTATATACCAAAAAGCAGTAATCCATGGTATCAAATCTGACAATTTTGGGTTGCAGGGTTTGTGATCTGGGGATACTGTGGGGAAGTAGTATACAATGTTACAATTTATCATTTACTATCATTAGTCCTTTGAGATGTTGATATACGCTGTGACTTTGGTAGATCAATCATTTCTTTTTAGATTCCTGACACCATGTTAATTGTAAATAAGTGCTCTCTCTCTCTCTCTCTCTCTCTCTCTCTCTCTCTCTCTCTCTCTCTATATATATATATATATATATATATATATATATATATATATATATCACTTAAAAAAGCAGAGACAGTTTGGTATAAATAAATCTTGTTGTTCATTTTCTTGATTTTGGTTTAAATTTTAAAATTATTTTTTGTGGTTTTTGAAATGTTTTGCACACATTTATCTCCACTAGCAAAAAGATAAAAAAAATTCTGATCATCGCAATTTTTTAGGGATTTAAAATTAATCGGTGCACATGTTTTGTTAATTGAATTTATGGTTTTCAAGGTCATCTGCTGATCAAAACTCTACATCAGAAAAATTATTTTTATAACTGACAAAATGACACTTTTTGAGTTGTAGATCTCTTGAATTTGATTCAACTAAAAAAAATATCAAATAAGTTGTTGTGTTAAATAAACAAAATTTGTACTTTGTAGCACAAAAAATGATTGACATCTTAAAATTCAAAGGAAATTCAACACTGTTCATTCTAAATACACAAATTGATTACCAGTATGTTCATAATTAATAGCTATTATTTTCTTATTTTAGATTGTAAGACAGTTCTCTGTTGTTAGGGATACTGTAAAACGACATATCATGGGTCTGACGTCTTCACACGTTGACATGAACAGTCCACTTGCTCAAGAAATAAAACAGACTATTGCTGATCATAAAGTAGTTATTTATTCAAAAACATACTGTTCATACTGTACCAGAGCTAAAGGTATATTTGATCAGTTGAATACACCATACAAAAAAGTTGAATTAAACAAACTTAGTGATGGGGATCAGATACAGGAGATTCTGTCAAATATGACAGGTGGAAGCACAGTGAGTAATGTTATATATAGAATCGGTAACAGAGACCATGTCTATATAAGGAATACATGTCAATAAACACTTACATTTTCATGGTTTTTTTTTTCTAAATGTTTAAATATTGAAGCTATTTTTACTTACCAAATTTCTCTCCTCAATATTTTTCCAAGTTATTTTCAATCTTTTTTCAGGTCTTCATTTTATTGAATAACCTTCAGATATTTTGCAGTTTAAAGTTATGAAATGTAATTTTGGGGATTTATTGGTTTTGAAAGTATGTACGCATGTAAAGAAAAGGTTTTTCTTTCAAAGTTTACAAATAGTGATCATTTTTCTATTATTCCCCAGTTAACTCCTTTAATAATTGTAACCAGGTTTCTTTTGTTATCATTCTTAAACTTTCTTTGAATACTGAATCTAATAAACACCATTAACTTGTAAAAAATTTGGTGTTATTTGTAATAACCTCTGTATATTTAATTCCTAGGTACCCCGTGTGTTTATAAATGGTAAATTTGTAGGAGGATGTTCAGAAACAGCTAGTTTATACAAATCGGGAAAACTACAAGACATGTTACAAGACAACAGCTGATATAAGTTTGGAAACTAGGAATCAGGGTTTTAGGTATACTGTAACTAATTTATGCTGCAGGTACTGCCACCTGGAAACTTACAACAGGGATCTGTCATCTGAAAGGCTCACTATAACTTTGTAATTTTGAAGTGTTGAAGTTAACAAAAACATCTTTTGACTATACCACTATTTTATTTATTTATTTATTATTATTTTTTTTTTTTGGACATTTCTTTTTCTCTTATTTTATTTTACCAAAGGAAAAAAACTGTTGTCCTCATGATATCATTGAGTGCCTTTTTGGATTAATATTTATATTGCTAATTAAATCCATACTAAAATGTGAATGATGACTATTTCATTTGAATTAGGGTCACTCTGCATGTCTGATTTGAAATCTTTGATTTTGTTCTTCACAATATGTTGTTAAAGAACAAACATCTCTGTTGACCATGTCAAATGGAAAATGGTCACATGCATCAATTGAAACAGTTTATAATTACACTTATTGTTCTTATTACCAAATATAACAAACTCAATTTAAGCTAGCCTCATAACAAAATTAGAAAACAATATTGTATTTAAAAAGTTTACATAACATTATACATTTACTAGTCAATAAAGAATAAATTATCCATATATATATATATACATAATTAAATACATGTACATGCATTCAGATCTTCTATGCACATGTTTTTTTTCAGTCATTTGCTTATTTTGTGATGGTTGACATGCAAAGATGGTGCTTTATGAATGCAGTATATGTAAGCTTAATTGGATAACTAAAATAACCAGTATATAACTGTTGTATAATCTAGTCCAGCAGTAATTATCAGAACCTTTCTATTTTAGATATTACAGATTTCTTTGTATTATCTTAAATAGAAGAAACGGCTCACATCTATTTAATGTATGTGTACTACTTATTATAGTAGTCAGTTAAATACCATATGGTATCCACTAGTTTGAGCATCAATAGAATTTATACCTTATTGATAATGGTATCGACCATCAACAGAATTTATATGTAAGGGATAATGATACCCTTTTATTTTTATCAACTTTGCATTTTCTTAGTATAGTTAACCAGTACATTTTGTATATGTAAATATTTATTTATTTGTTTGAAAGTTTGTTTTACTAATATAATTTATCATAAAGGGTATGCAATAATATAACAGATTCTGTAAAATACTAGATTTGTGAATGGAAATACAACCACAAAAATGTATTGATGAGTTTGGTATACTTAGAAATGTCTTAACAGCACATAAAGACATGATTTGAGATTAAATGGAAATCTTCACGTTAATACCAATTGGTGAAATTATTGTTGTTACTCTGTTACAGTAGAATTTTCTACAGAAGGGTTTAATTAATATCCAGTAAAACTATTAACATAGAGGATAATTTGCTTCAATGTAAAATCTAGGATGAGCAGTTAGAATTTTTGCCGATTTTATTTGTCTATAATGAAAAGTTACTTCAATTGTTTTTTTTTTATTATGAGAACCTAACTCAGTTTATTTATGAGAACAGAACACATTGATTACTAGTATTCAGTACTCTTTTGTCTGATAGGATAGTGTCTGACAAACTTAACTGTAACTATATAATGTAGTCACAAAATCAAAATTGTGTTTGATTAACTTTGTAATATTTGGTTACTGAATCAATTTTATCAGTGTTTTCAGTATAAAGCTCACATACTGGTACTGAATCAATTTTATCAGTGTTTTCAGTATAAAGCTCACATACTGGTACTGAATCAATTTTATCAGTGTTTTCAGTATAAAGCTCACATACTGGTACTGAATCAATTTTATCAGTGTTTTCAGTATAAAGCTCACATACTGGTACTGAATCAATTTTATCAGTGTTTTCAGTATAAAGAGTCCATGTACAGTGACATCATAGTAAATATTTTGACTCGCCATTGTCGTCAATAAACATTTTAATTAGTATTTTCTTTATCTGTAATTTATTTGTAATTTTATGAGTTATATCTGTTAAATAAATTTTTATGTGTTTAAATTTTGTTTTTATTTTATTTTGTGAAACTTTAGTTTGGTAATAGCAATATAAACTTCCATAAATTCTGTTAAGTAATTTTATGCTATTTGCTGTTGTTGAATTTATTATTCCCCTACCGGCGAAAGCCGAAGGGGACTATAGGTTTGCACTCTGTCCGTCCGTCCGTCCGTCCGTCCGTCCGTCTGTCCGTCCATCTGTCACACCTCAGTTTTCCACACTTTTTTTCTAAATGCCTTCAGATAATGAACTGATTTTTAATATATGAGTCTACCATGATGAGTTACAGATCAAGTTAACGTTTCGTTTCCATCTGCTAATTTTAACCAGAGTTATGACCCTTTGAACTTTGAAAATTCACAGAAATTTTAGTTTTCCGCACTTTTTTTCAATTCACTTTTAGATAATGAACTGATTTTTAATATATGAGTTGCAGATCAAGTTATCGTTTCATTCTGGTCTGCAAATTTTTACGGGAGTTATGGCCCTTTGAACTTTGAAAATTCACTGAAATTTCAGATTTCCGCTCTTTTTTTCTAATTGCTTTTAGATAATGAACTGATTTTTGGCATATGAGTCTACCATGATGAGGTACAGATCAAGTTTATGTTTCATTTCCATCTGCTAATTTTTACTGGAGTTATGGCCTTTTGATCTTAGAAAATTCAGTTTAGTTTTCCGCAATTTTCTTACACGCTTGCAGAAATGGAACTAATGTTTTGTATGTGACTCTACCATGATGAGTTACAGATCAAGTTTATGTTTCGTTTCCATCTGCCATCTTTAACAACATGTATAATTTATAACTATAAATCTTTGTACCATATATTAAGGTACATTTTACCTAAAACTTTGGGATTAATGAAATATGCGACCGGTAGGGGACTATGTATTGTTTTGCAATACTCTCAGAATGCTTGTTGATTTGTTATAATAAAATACTGGTTATGCATTTTATTTTTTAAATAAAATGATATAATATTAAAAAAGGCAACTCCACTTAATATATATATATATACACACTTTCAAGTATATTTTAAAAAAATTTTGAAAGTTATTATTTGATAACAACTTTTTCACTTGTCATCATTTTAAAAAATAATGGTGTTTTATGACCCATTCAAGATTTTTGCACTTATAGTGGTCAGTTTTAGAATGGTAGGGGAAACCAGACTACCTGGAGAAAATCAGCCTTCAGCAATCAAACTGACAAGAAGTGGGATTAAAACCTGGGTGGTTAGAGACTTTGTGATCCTTAAGTGTACACTCCAGACCACTCGGCCATCAAGTTCCTCTCCATTGGCTTGGGCACCAGCAAGAAATGGTACATTGTCCTTGAATTTGCAGTTCTATGTAAAACATTCCTTATTAATCAAGAATTCCAATGGAAAAGATGTCTGGCCCAAATTCTATAGTTGCATAATGCTAGATTAAAAGTTTTAGGCTATTGACATACCAACATCAACAAAATTTGCTGACAAAATAAAAAGTTAAATAAAAATTTTCTTCTTGTAACTAGTGTATAGTGGGAAGCAAAAATAAATAAATTAGAGATCACAGAGAGAACCTTACTGATAGCTCAGTTACATTCAAGATATGGCGAAATCATCTTTGTGAACAATAATTGATATACATGTACTGGAATAAGCAAACTGTTTAATGGTACAGTGGAAAAAATGGGATTTTTATGTCCATGTGATAAATAGTCTACTAGTAGATGCATAAAGTGTTACCTCTGCCCATCTGTCTGTCCTTCCAGAATATTAAAAGCTTAGCTGAGAAACCTCTGGACATACACACATACAAGAAACAGATATACAGGTTTCACAAATAGAAATGTTTGTAAGTATAAAGTCATCAATTGTTTTTTGTTATAAGTATACACCCAGCTTCTGAATTCTGTAGTTCAAGAAGGACATGTGCTTCTATCAGCTGGCTCACCAGGCTGACTGCCATTGTAATGGAGAAAGTGGTCTGTGATGTAATATTATTCAGCGACTAATGAACTAGCCAAAAAGTGCAGAATGGTACAAAGACTTCTCTGTGGTTAAATAACTGGCCTTAGGTACCACATAGTGAAATGTCTAAATGACCGACTTCTATGTGGTTAAATAACTGGCCTATAGGCATGACTGAATTTCAGGTACAAAAATACTACATAGACACATGGCTAACTCTAAGGTAATACATGCCTACTGACTGACATAAAGGTACTGCATAGTTATATGACTAATTCCAGGTTCTACGTAGTTAAAGACTGTCTTCCAGGTTACGTATTACATGGTCAAAAGACCAACTTGCAAATAAGTGTACTTCATGCTCAAACCACTGACTCCAAGCTACCATGTGATCAAATGACTGATTTCCAGATACTTCATGCTCAAACCACCAACTCGAAGCTACCATGTGATCAAACGACTGATTTCAAGATACATCATGCTCAAACCACCGACTCCAAGCTACCATGGTCAAATGGCACTTCTTAAATATACATACTTATCTACTGATTCTGTACCAGCACATGACATACTTTTTTTATTTCTATTTGGAGTTTCGGTGAATTAAGAACATACTACAGTTTTAAAATAAATAACAATTTATTTTTTTCCATTCACCTCAAAAAGAGAAACATTAAAAATGTCAACATTCTTCATAAATGATATGTTAGATGTATATAACAAATAAATTCTCCCTGTAAAATAACATATCTACATTAAAATACCCTTAGTGGGATAAAGTAGAATGAAGTTACACCGAAATACATGTACATGTAGCTCAAAAAAAAAAAAAAAAATAAAAAAAAATAAACCAGAGTGCCCAAAGAAAAATTACTTTATTTCAGCAAGAAAGTCCATTGGCATTAGTATCTGTGCCAGGGATTTTAAAATGAACTTGTGACAAGTGTTTGTAAAGTGTGTATGCTATGTAGATTTATACTTGATACTTTGAATACTAAAAGATTAAGGCAGCATTTGGCATTCATTTAATGGACAAGTGCATAATATGTACTCAAAATTGACAAAAAATTAATATGCATGTATAATACTTGGTTGGCAGTTGTATTTAAAAGAAATTTATATCAACAATGTAAAACAAACAACTTAACTGTGATTATATGTACTCAAATTTAAAGTCGCAGTCTAATGTTTAAATTCTACATTTTTTCTATTTTAGCCTTGGTTTAATCTTTTCAGATAGAACATATGACACTGAAGTTAATTTATATCTATGTGCACATGTCTACTCTGCAATTATGGCATATTTACTTCAATCCTACTGAAGTTCCACCAGGGGGGAAGCACCCTTGTGCTAAAATAACTTGAAAATTTAAAAACAAATAATTTCAACATTATAAAACAATACACATATTTACAATCTGTTTATATAATATTCTAAATTGTATATTTTAAAATTAAAACTAGATATTTTGGCAATTTATTTTAAAAAATAAATAACTTAATGATACAACAGAGTATACATATTACCTTGTATATAATACAAAATTAAAAATAGATTTTGTTAAATCTTGCATAAAACATGATAAAACAAGTTTATCTTAAAGTAATGTAAAATGAATTGATCTATTTACAAAATTATAAAGTTTTCAAAACACTGTTATTTAAATGGTATATATTTATACAAACTCAAATAGTAAAGAAATGGAATGGAAGACTTAAGATGACTGGAAATACCAATTTAAGATGACTGGAAATATCAATTAAATAAGTGTTTGGAAAAAAATTTAAATGGAGAACAAGTTACATTGTATTTTTGTTTGAAACTGCACAGATCAATTTTTTTTATCATTTTTGTTTTACAAAAAAGTTTTTTAATTAAAATTTGAAAACATCTGGGACACAAACTCTTTCTGGTAAAACAGTTTTATCTATTATCACCTTTCATTGGTGTACATTTATGATAATCATTTAAATTGCAATGTGCCAAATTCATTCAATTAAAGTAAGGTTTTAACAAAAGATTACAAATGAATGTACAAATAAACATACATATATGGAATGTTAAATTATCATAAAAAAAAAATTTAATCAATGGGCTAATATTACTAAAATTACTATTTACAACATGATTAACTAATTGATATTTATAAATACAATGAGGAATGTTAAAAGGATCTTCACATATTCATGGTCTATAAAAATCTAGTACCGGTAATCTATTGCACAAATTTCTAAATGAATAAGGATTTCACATTTAAATATACATAAAATGCATTAAAGTTATAGAAAGACTTTTAGGTATATAAAAAATAAATTCTATATCTTTAAAAATTAAATTAAATCAGCTGTATATATGTAAATCTATGTAAAAATCAACAATGCAGAGAATAACTTAACAAGGCAGTATATATTTGGTAGTTAAAACTTATAACAAAGTTCTGTGTAAATTCAATCAAACTAACACTCATTCAACATCAATTCATGATCACTGGAGTTCACTATGTACTATATAAAACAAAAAACATGTGCAGACCTTGTGTTACAACTGCATTCTGGAATACACATATGTTCCATTTATAATTTCCTGAAATAACATCTATATTTGGAAAAAAAAAATTTACTTTAACTTCATATCCAGTGTGTTGCCATTGGAAAAAATGTTCCGCACAAACTTTAAGAATAATAACATGATACAGTACAATGAACATATTTTGTGGTGAATCGTGGTCAAGACCAACATTTTTCTATTCTTATCAGTATATGTAAAATTTTAAGTTTCACATCATCTTTATAACAATTATTATTACTTTCATTATCAACAAGAACCATTATTATTATTATTACCAGCCCATCTATCAATGATATTTTTGTTATCTACCCTTAGAAGGTGTTTTTAACTTAAATATTTAATACAAATTAATCACTTTACAATTCTGTGTCTTAAATGACAAAAATAAAAGAAATCCTTTTTTTTTTTTTTTTTGAAAAGCCATCAATAAATGCTGTAATAAATAAAAATGTTTATAATAGAACACATGTACCAAGCCACAGGATTTACGAGATCATGGACTCTCATCTTTACAAGTTATCCACAACATCCCTTCTTCTTTTTTACAGGCTCATTTTGTAAGTGTAACGCCTTTTCTAAATCTTCATCCTGTTTATCTTTCAATAAGCTGGAAAAAAAAAACAAAATTTTTAGTGAAATTTATAATATTCTAAATGCAACATATTAACAATTAACTGTAATAGTACTACAATTTAAGTGCTAAGTGGTGATTTATCAACCACTCAACATAATCAGGCTGTCCATTCTGCAATGGTGGAGAAAATCAGAGTATTCAAAAATAATGACCAAACTCTTAATATTAGGTTTTAATAAACATTTACATATTAGAATCTTTTTAAGTAGAAACTACATGTATATCTAGACAATCCAAGGAATTTGATTTTATTTCTTAAATTGTAACCACAAAAATACACATCAAGTCAAGTGATAATTTCAACCTATAGATAACTATTGTATTACACTTAGTAGTAATGTCAATTGAGACTAACCTTGCCAGTGCCAGTAATATCATTAGTGTTCTAACCTTGCCAATGCCAGTAATATCATTAGTGTACTAACCTTGCCAATCCCAGTAATGTCATTAGTGTACTAGCCTTGCCATTGCCAGTAATATCATTAGTGTTCTAACCTTGCCAATGCCAGTAATATCATTAGTGTACTAACCTTGCCAATCACAGTAATGTCATTAGTGTACTAACCTTGCCAATGCCAGTAATGTCATTAGTGTACTAACCTTGCCATTGTCAGTAATGTCATTAGTGTACTAACCTTGCCATTGCCAGTAATGTCAATAGTGTACTAACCTTGCCAATGCCAGTAATGTCAAAAGTGTACTAACCTTGCCAATCCCAGTAATGTCATTAGTGTACTAACCTTGCCAGTGCCAGTAATGTCATTAGTGTACTAACCTTGCCAATCCCAGTAATGTCATTAGTGTACTAACCTTGCCAATGCCAGTAATGTCATTAGTGTACTAACCTTGCCATTGTCAGTAATGTCATTAGTGTACTAACCTTGCCATTGCCAGTAATGTCAATAGTGTACTAACCTTGCCAATGCCAGTAATGTCAAAAGTGTACTAACCTTGCCAATCCCAGTAATGTCATTAGTGTACTAACCTTGCCAGTGCCAGTAATGTCAATAGTGTACTAACCTTGCCATTGCCAGTAATATCAATAGTGAACTAACCTTGCCAATGCCAGTAATATCAATAGTGTACTAACCTTGCCAGTGGCAGTAATGTCAATAATATACTAACCTTGCCAATGCTTCTACAGCTTCTTTGATATTTGTACCATTTTTGGCACTTGTCTCATAAAACAGAGCATCATAAGACTACAAAGAAAATTTGATATTCATAATAAAATATGCTCCAAGTTTTAATTTTATTAAAGGTTGACATAAAAACTCCATTAGAGCCAGCCTGTCAAAAAAGAGAATCATTTGGCTTTCTGTAGTAAAAAGACTGACAAGTTTTAAATTTACGAAACAAATATTAAGTCATGTTCAGATAAAGAAATTAAACTGCCAATCTAACATATAATCAATACATCTTATGTTTGCAGAGAATATTTTTGACAATTTTAATGTCACAAATTCTCAGAAAACCATTGATTATACAGAAAAATTTCGTGTTGTGATTCAATTTTAATGGAAATAATTATTTCAAACAAAGTTATGGTTCATCATGATTTGATAGCAAACCCAATTAGGCCCATTTGGTTTTCACTTTGCTTCCAAGTAGTTTAATGAAAACTTTTTAATTTACTGGTTATTTTAAATCTCAAATCGCATGATAATGTAATTTAAATTTGTAAAGATATTATACATAATGGTAAATGTACCATAGCTAATTTGGATCCATCTTTCAGCTTTACAACTCTTTTGTCATCATTCTCGGATAGATCTGTTTTATTGCCAACCATTAATATAATAGTTCCTTCTTCAACACCATCCTTTAAAATAACAAATTATATGGGTGCCCAAGGTAAATTATATGTACTAGTACAATGCCACATGACTTTATATCTTATTTACATATTGTACTTAGGTTTATACTTTTCAGAACACAAGAGCTATCTAAACAATGTTGCTCTCTCCATCAAATGTCTTTAAAACCAAAAAGCTTTCAACTTTTGAACAGTCATCATGATATTCATGCTGAGAACAAATGAACTTTTGTGATTTATTTCTAAATTTCATAAAAGGATGTCAATTTTGCAAGAAAGAAATAACATAAACTGTCTTTTAAATATTTTATTCTGACACTCAAAATTATAAATGTGTGCTTATACTTTGACCACAGGTTAGTTATTTCAATTTTGATTCTTAATAATATATCACCGTACCTGTACACTGACCATCCAGTTTTTGACACTGGTAAAACTAGCCTCAGATGTAACATCATAAAGAACAACTACACCATCAGCCTTTCTGAAATATTGTTTGGTGATACTTCTGAACCTGTGAAAAAAGGATATTTAAAAATCTTATCTTTGAATTCTTGGTCAATTTATCAATTTATCAACATAACATAATTGTTAAAATAATATTAAATCCCTGACAAATTTTAAATTTTCCTTTAGTGCATGGTAAAACAAAGCTATACAGATTGTTAACAAAGGTTTTTACGTGTTGGTCTATTACAAAGTTTAATAAATACAAACAGGTACTTTATTGCATTAATAATTCTGCACTGTAAACTGGGAAGCTAAAAATAAATCTTTAATGATAGCACTTATTAAACTTATAAAACATTTATTGGCTGGATTGTGTAGTCAAATGTAGTGATAACAGAAATGAATTATGCAGCTAGAAGAAATTTAACATTTGAAAAACAAGTGTATTGATAGCCATAGCAGAATATTAGTAAAGATGTCATTTTGGCCAGGAACTGGTATGTTAAAATATACAAATAAAAGAAATACATACATTCATATATATATATATATATATATATTTTTTTTTTTTTTTTTTTTGGGGGGGGGGGGGGGGGGGGTTATCAAACAAATAGCATTAAATGTTGAAATTAAAACCAACCTTTCTTGACCAGCAGTGTCCCATAACTGTAAAACAATAACCTGGTCCTCCATTTCTATGCTCTTTACTTGAAAGTCCACACCTTCAATGGATAAAATAACTACATGTATGTAGTATAGTCTGACTAATAAAAATTAACTGACTTGATTTGTCATATACAAAGAATAAAAGTATAGTCTAGAAATAGTCAGAATTTCTTCTGACCCTAACAAATGCAATGCCTGGTGGCTGTGTGTAGGATATGAATATTTCAAAAGCCCATGATTTTTCTATATCAACTGATGTCAGAAGGCGTCTGGCCTCATTTCTGGCTACTATAGAAAGTAAGATGTATACTTTACACAACAGTATTAATATGAGTATCCCTATTCTTTTTATTTATTGGTTGTTTTAAACACTTAGTAAAACCACAAATGCAATAACAGCTTAGCTCAAGTGCACTGAATCTCTGTGTTTTGTTTTGTACAGAAAACAGTCAACTCCTCATACAAAATGACGAGCTTTACAATAACTTAAACTGGGGTTCAAATTTTACTTGTTCATTTTTTGTGACAATCACTTTTATCAGTTGAAAGTAGCATAAACGTAATCATAAGTAACATAAATGTAATCTTGTCCCTTGGCTAACCAGAACCAAAAGATATGCCTTAAACATACATGAGTGAACAATTAGTTTCCATGGGAATAGTTCATTCATCTTCTGTGTGTCGTATGAAACAGAAGTCACTTAATTCAGTCTTCAGAAGAGAACTTGAATGGTCTGCAAAATTACTATCAGTATCAGAAAATATTTTTGGAATACTTAATCAGCCCAAAGCCTAAAATTTTTATTAGAACATCTAGAAAAAATAGACAAAATATAACAGATCTAACTGAAACACATGTATGTATAGGTATATAGATACACATGTATGTATAGGTATAGATACACATGTATGTATAGGTATATAGATACACATGTATGTATAGGTATATAGATACACATGTATGTATAGGTATATAGATACACATGTTTGTATAGGTATATAGATACACATGTTTGTATAGGTTTATAGATACACATGTTTGTATAGGTATATAGATACACATGTTTGTATAGGTATATAGATACACATGTTTGTATAGGTTTATAGATACACATGTATGTATAGGTATATAAATACATGTTTGTATAGGTATATAGATATACATGTAAGTATAGGTTTATCGATACACATGTATGTATAGGTATTTAGATACACATGTATGTATAGGTATATAGATACACGTTTGTATAGGTATATAGATACACGTTTGTATAGGTATATAGATACACGGTTGTATAGGTATATAGATACACGTTTGTATAGGTATATAGATACACATGTTTATATAGGTATATAGATACACATGTTTATATAGATATATAGATACACGTTTGTATAGGTATATAGATACACGTTTGTATAGGTATATAGATACACGTTTGTATAGGTATATAGATACACATGTTTGTATAGGTTTATAGATACACATGTATGTATAGGTATATAAATACATGTTTGTATAGGTATATAGATAAACATGTAAGTATAGGTTTATTGATACACATGTATGTATAGGTATTTAGATACACATGTATGTATAGGTATATAGATACACATGTTTGTATAGGTATATAGATACACGTTTGTATAGGTATTTAGATACACATGTATGTTTAGGTATATAGATACACGTTTGTATAGGTATATAGATACACGTTTTTATAGGTATATAGATACACATGTATGTATAGGTTTACTGATTCACATGTTTGTATAGGTATATTGATACATGTTTGTATAGGTATATAGATACACGTTTGTATAGGTATATAGATACACATGTTTGTATAGGTATATCTGCCTTTAAGTTATTTTCTGAAGGTCATCATTAGTAGACTTGGCTACAGCAACAGCCTTGTATCAGAGTGTCTCTCACTGTCTTACTTCAAATCCCATTTTAGGTAGATCTAGTGTGAGAATGTTTGCCAAATGTTGGAGGTTTCTATAGGTAATCTGGTTTTCTCCACTATTTCAAAACTGGCTGGTTACATGTAAGTGAAAGAACATTTGACTGGAGCATAAAACAAAATTATAAGTACTAATATTTTGTTTCTTCTTAACACGTGTTGTGACCCATTCTTTTTATCTCTGGCTACTGCAAAGAAAGTATGCATTATTCAACCACAACTTTTTAGCTTTTTACATAAAATTAATGTAGAAAAAACTCCTACCTATTGTTGCACTAAATGATGGATTAAACTGGTCATTACAGAATCTATGTATAAAACTGCTTTTACCAACTCCAGAATCGCCAACAAATACTACTTTAAACAAACGTTCACGTTTTGGTGGTCGAGGATCTGTGGTCTATAAATACAGATTTAATTAGTTATTACCGGTAATTTAAGTAAATTTCAAAATACGCATATATTCTTGTTATCTAGAATCAGAGCTGTTCATTTAAGCTTTCCATACAAAAAAAAAAAAAAAAAATTCCAAATTAGCAAACCATTATGTGTCGTATCACCAGTTCAAACTCATTATTTGAGGCCTCAGTGATCAAGTGGTTGTTCTGAATGGCCGGGTTAAAGATCCAAATGTCTCTTAGTACATAGGTACAAACCACTCAGTCATATCTATGTATACAAATGTTTGTTAGTTTGTGGTTTTCTCTTTCTTTTAACTATCAAGAACAAGAAGAAATTGATAAAATTTAAAGATAAAAAATCTTGACTGCAGGGATGTAAAACATTAATACCCAACTGGACTACACTCCAAACCCAACACTGTTATAATTTGATGATTTCTTTTATGCAACTTATGTTATAGTTTTTTTTAAAGGTTTTTACAAAATTACAAGATTCGGAGACAGTACTCCTGAATATGTGGGAGACAGTACTACTGAATATGTGGGAGACAGTACTACTGAATAAGTGGGAGACAGTACTACTGAATATGTGGGGTACTACTGAATATGTGGGAGACAGAACTACTGAATAAGTGGAGACAGTACTACTGAATAAGTAGGAGACACTAATACTGAATATGTGGGAGACAGTACTACTGAATAAGTGGGAGACAGTACTACTGAATATGTGGAGACAGTACTACTGAATATGTGGGAGACAGTAGTTCTGAATATGTGGGGTACTACTGAATATGTTTAAGAGGGTACTACTGAATATGTTTAAGAGGGTACTACTGAATATGTGGGGTACTACTGAATATTTGGGGGAAGAGTTTTTAAGCCTTTCAAAAATTTCCTTAGGTTTGGATATTATCATGGAAAACTTGAAAACATATTTTTTTTGCTCAAACTTTAAAACTGGAGACCCACAAGAAAACAGAAGATTTGACATGTCTGCTATAATACAACTGTCATCAAGGAAACTAAAATAACATCAAACATATTAAAAGATACTTACTCCATCTTCATCAGCTCCTACTGGCTGTCCTCTCTGAGTTGTACTGCTACAAATGTAATATTACATTTATATTACACAATGACATAACTTCTAAATTATTTTGTTACATAATAACCAGATAAAAAATAGATTATTTATAATTTTTATATAACTATTTTTTTTACTTTCTTTCGAAAAACTGATTATATTTTAACATATGTGTAATAATCAGATTACCTCTTGTGAGATTTTATAAACAGTTTGTTAGAATTTTGGAACACTTTCAAATGACATAAGAATAACTTTCTACTGCTTTAGCCAGATGAGCTATAAACTGTACAAAGGTCTGAATTTTAAACTTCAGAATTGAATTGTTTGTACGATTTATAAGATAAAAATAGATGTTTTAAAATTGAAACCATTTTGTTAATGCTGAAAATCTTGCTAGAAAAATATTTATCTTCAATTCTAGAGATTCATACAGTAAAACTGGTTTTATCATGTACAAACTAGCAGGAAATGCTGTGACAGCGAGACTACTTACAGAAGGCCAGAATCTGCTATTGTCAAGAAAATTTTATTAAAACATTTACATTTAAAACTCCTTCATTAAAATAATCTTGATCTTTCTATAGATATGTGTATATATATCTTCCCTTGTATATTTGTAATACAAGAGATTTGGACACAAATAAAAAGGTATGGGATATGACAGAGACAATTGATACAATATGGAGTCATTACCACAATCATTTATCTGTTACATACACAGTTTTACTGTATGCACATATATACATGTAATTATATATACCTTTACCCCTTGTCTTTCAACCCTGATCCAAGAAAGCATGCTGTAATGAAAAATCCACCACCAAAAAGTTAGATTTTATAAACCTGAATCAGTATGGGTGCAGTGAATGTTATGCATAGAAAGTTACAAAGACAGCCTTTTCCATGTCACTCCCATTATGCAGGATCATATTGCATGGTATCTGTAAAAGCAAGTTTTTATTACCGGTAACCTTATACCCTGAAAAGGTCAAGGCAATAATACTATCAAAACCTTTTCAAAATCAAGAGAAATCTTGATTTCCATAGATTTCATGCAAGGTAATTTTCAAAAATCTTCAAAAAAGGATTGATATACATGTATATTTTCCTTTATTTTTTTCAATCATTAAATTCCAATGCAGAAAAAGTAATTTCAAATTCAACTCAATTGCAAAAGCTTAGATAAGAATCCCAATAGCCGGTGAAAGTAATAAATGCATTTTATTCCAACAAAATATGGAATTCTACTTGCTCTACAACTGGATGATATTTGGCATTCCCAAATCTTTTCCTATATCTCTGATGCCTTGACCGTAATTGTTCATTATGTAAAGCTGCCATGTTTATAGCCTCATCTGAGTCTGATCCATCAGTGTAACTAAGTTCATCAGACCATGTGTCCACAGGTACACCATGTGAAAAAGGCAAACTGTTACATGGATATGTCTTTTTCTTTCTTTTAACTTTTGATTTTCTATCTGACTGTGATTTTTTGCTGTGATCACTATCATCAAAGCTCTCTCTACTTCCAGTTTTTAACATTTGTGTATCAGCACCTTTCATGTCCCCACTCTCATATTTTGTACATGATTGTTCATCATTTTTGCAGTTTTCACTATATGTATTTTCATTCTCATAAATTTCTGCCAAACGGGCAACCTTTTCACTTTTCATTGGTAAATGGCCAGTCATTTTCTTTGAAGTAGAAACACCTTCATTACCAGAATGCATTTCCTTTTTACTGATATCATCTGCATTTTGTTTTTTATTTGTATTTTCCAGTTCAAACAAATTTTCAGTGTTTGATATTCTTTCTTCTGCATTTCCTTTAGTCTGAGATTTTGTAAAATTGCTTTTTTCATTACAATTATCAACAATTATCTCCCCTTCACCAAGACTACTACCTACAGGTGTGCCCTTAGAGAAATGTGAATCTATTAAGCTATCGTGAGGCTGAAGCTTTTCAGCACTCACTTCCTCTAAGGCAGATGCAGTCTGAATATCTATGTTATCAGTGTCTGGTTCCCAGTCATCATCTACTGAATTACCCACAAGCCCTTGGGATACTACATTAGAATCCAGAATATCATGTCTACCAAAAGGAAACACAGCTGGTTAGTAAAATGTTAACTTACTATAATAAGCTGCTTTTATTAAAATGTAAACATATGTAAAGTTATGGTGTTTTAAGCCCTAATCATTATTTAACTTATATCAAGGTGACTAGTTCTGAAATAGTGAAAGTAATTGGAGTGCCTGGAGAAAAGCAAGTGAAATGTCAGTACTGGCAAATCTTTATAATGTAATATGTCATAACAGCAGGACCAAGAATTTCTTATTATCTGAGATACAAATTAAGTCTGATATTTTTTGTGGCAATTTAGAAAAACTGATATATGTAAATCTGTGTTTTTCAGAAGTGTCAAAAAACAGTTTATTTCAGAAAATTCAAAATGGCAAATAACTCAAACTTTCAATAACACCAGCAGAATCAGGACACATCAATATTACCCTGGTATGTTCTGCATATTAAACATCTAAAACTACATACTGAGAAATTTATCTAGACATATGATAGATAAAACAGTAAGCTGACATAAAGAACAAGAAGTCTACTGAGATTATATGTCTTGTTTGCGAGCTTTATAAATCTGAAACCACCAAAGCATGTAGTCCTACCCCTGTAGAAAACGGACTCATATGTAAAATCTTATCATGACTCTTTTTAATGAATACAATTTACTTTTTGCCACTGTATTAATCTCATCTTCCATTTCTTGAATATTTCACTTGGTTGTTTTTAAAAATAAATTTCTCTAAAACTATCCCTAAACATTTTTATGAGCCAAAATTAATGAACTGTATTGATGTTAGTGGACTAAACTTTAATGAATTCTAATATTTAAATTAAGTTGTACATGTATATAGTAACTTCTACCTCAAATCTAAAAAATCAATCAATGTACATGTAAATCAGTAAATGTATTTGTTGTTTTTTTAGAAATGGCTTTTTTAAAAATTTGTTAGTTGAAAATTAAAGAAAAGGTCATTTTGTTGACTGTTAATAGTGTAATTTTTATAATACATGTACCATCAATGTGTCCAGTTTCTTATAGGAAAGTAAAGCTTGCCACTTATTATGATCTTGCAAACAAGGCAAAAAAATATCTGTGCAATTATTAGTGATAATTATCAATACTACTAAATTAAAACATTTCCCCAACAAAAAGATATAATGATAAAGCTACATACTCAGCAGAGATTCCATTCTCATCTTTATCTGATAAATGTTTCTTCTTCTTTTTCAAATGTGTCTTAGATTTATCCCTATAAATTAAAATTATATAAATTGTAAAGATATTTCAATAAAGTGTATCATATAAAAACGAAAGGTTCAAAGTTTTGGATTGGTTTGATAGGAATAACTGTCTATACTCAAGTCAAGATTATTTATTTCACATGTGTATCAAGGCAATCTGTTCTGGTATAGATATGAACCAAAGTACCTATGGAGAACTGACAATCTTCAGCATGTGAACAGAGTACCTATTCATACAGTCTGTCTGAGTGAGGACTGAATCTACATGGATAAGACACGCTGATTAATAAGCAAATGCTTTAGACCACACTGACGTGGAAACAATAAAGATTTTAAGGCAATTCAGCTATATAAAATTCACAAGAAAAAAATCTATGAAACCAAATAACAGAGTTTTTACATGGTATTTAAAGGATATCATTCAAGTTTTTTTTAAAGTTCTGTTATAAATAAATCTTAGCTATGGTGATCCAACGATTCTTAATATGGACAAGATGTTGTGAAGTAATCATACAGTTATACATATAGTATCAATATTTTCAGAGTTCTTTTGCATCCATATGTATTTTGTTTGAAATTCCCACTCAATCTGATATATAATTTTTTTAAATTTTCACTTTGATGACAACCTGTATGCATACACATCTGCCAAAAAAGGAAACATTTCTAATTCTGACAGATGTTATGGTTTAATGCTAGAAAACTAGTGTGATACTTACTTTTGTTGATTGCCCTGTTTTGTACCTGCTTCATTTTCACTACTAGTTATGTCTTCTAGTGATTCTTGTGACTTGTTGGTTTTTCGAACTTTGTTAGATGTCGGTCCTCCATTTTTATACTCACCGCCTTGTCCAGCTAATAGCTGTGCATTGTTTCCATTTATTAAATGTTTATTATTATTTATTTGTGATTGATTTGTATTATTTAAACTATCATCAATTTCATAATCATCAATTTCAACTTCATCATCCCCCTCAACCCCATGATGCCCTAGTGTCCCATCACCATCATGCTCCACATCAGACTCTATATCTTCTGATAGTGACTCGGTGACACCCCAGCCTCTGTAAATAAAAGTAGTGAAGTAGACTGTATTTATGAAACTAAGTGTGCAAAGTTAGAATAAAAAAAATCTGTTCTTAAATTATTATCTAACAATCACCAGGTAACAGATTAACAGACACACAACTGTTAATGAAAACAGAGGGTATCATGCAATACCTCACCACTGTCTGGTGGAGTGTAACCACAGATAACAATTTAACTTAGAATGGAGTAACAGATGAAATCTTATACAACACACACTAAATGTTATAATTACATGTATCTTCTTTGCATTCCACCATTAAAAATTCTAAATACTTTACACCAAAATATTTAACATCTACTATAGAAAGTCCACATTAAATTAAAGAACAAACTGACTTTTACTTAATCAAAATAAATGCCATTTTAAATTTCATTTTTCAAAATTTTGATAAGCCAGAAAATATTTAGGTCTGTGATTAAAATAAAATTGAAAATATTTTTAGTTAACACAAACTGAAATTTTTGGAATAAATTTGATGAACTACAAAACATGTTATGATACAGCAACTGTATACAGGTCAGCACAGTTTTATCATAACTGCAATCATTTTTAAGTCAAAATGATCTCTTAATTGGCTTCCTTTATTTGCGAACTATTCCTTGCATAGACATAACCCCCCCCCCCCCCCTTCTTATTATCAATTGTTTAACTTGAACAATCAAATACATCAAACTTTTGCTAATTTTATTTCTTTGCAAATTGGAAATGGAGAGATTAACATTTTCCTTTTGAGTTCAAATATTTAAATACAACTATATTCCCCTTCTCTCGATATATATTATATAATTTAAAGACTGCTTATGGAATACAGTGGAGTAATAGTGTTTATACCCCTGACAAAATTCCTTCACTGTATCCAGGCACTCAGTTCTAAAATGGTGGAGGAAACCATGGAGCCAAGCTTCCTCACACTAGAAACTGCCTGTGTGGGAATGAAACCTAGATGGTGAAAGGTGTGGTGATCCTTAAGTGTGTGATTTAAACCACTTGGCCACCAAAGCCCCAAGTCTACTTATGAAGTAACTAAGATTATCCCACACACCTCTTGTTTGTGCCGAAATAGTTGCCAAGTATTGATCCCTGTTTACAAAGTTCCTTCTTTCTGCTTGAAGGTTGTTTGGCTGCTGTTGTTTCTTCTGCCAAAATCTATAAATAGATAAAACATCAAATTAATCAAACTATGTTAAATAATAAACACAGGAACTCAGGTTTGCAAAATGTTCCTTGCGTTAGTAACAGCCAACCTTTATGTTTGGTTCATAAATTAATATATAACCTAGGCTGTGCATTTAATTTCATGACTACATGTATAAAAAATTATTATTATGTATAAAAAAAATATATATATGTTGAGTTATTATATACATACTGTAATTAGGTATAAATGTTTGTAAGCTATAATTAATTTAAAACAAACATAAATATTGCTTTTTGATCATTTTTTTTTGTATATATTCTTTATGTTAAATCCTTACAGATTAATAAAACAAGCTGTCATACAGTCATGTTATCCAATTTGGTCTGCTATCAGGAAACTACCAGTAAACAGGTAGATGATCAGACATGTGTGTGTGTCAATGGAAATTAAAAGTAACTCATAATACCTCACCACTACATGAAGCAGGTTTCAATATTCATTTCTTACTTTTTGAAAAAATTGTGTTACTTTCAGAAACAATTGAATTGCATTCCTTTCACCAGTATACCCAATGAGTATCTAGAGAATTGTCTAATACAAAACGGGATTGTTTTATTTCTCTTGGGGTGGAAGCAAAATTAAAATGAAAACAAGAAAATAAATAAGCCAATTTTAAATTGTCAATGATATAAGTATTTAACATTTTACTAACATATGCAACATAATTTAACATTAATTCCAAAGCTACAGGGTTTAACAGAAAAATTACAACTAACAAAAATCATAAATAATGTGGTTCAACTAACAAACAATAACATATGTTAAATAAACAAAGTTAATGGAAACCATTGCTCCCGTAATACTTCATATGTGACCATTAAACCAAAACATGGTTGTATAGAATTGAATTTCAACTCTTT
The DNA here is from genome assembly GCA_029721355.1 of Tegillarca granosa. Lineage (NCBI taxonomy): Eukaryota > Metazoa > Mollusca > Bivalvia > Arcoida > Arcidae > Tegillarca > Tegillarca granosa. The sequence continues at coordinate 41,893,123 of CM056601.1, read as the reverse complement.
TTGGCACTAACTGTTATAGAATAAAATATTGGGTCTAGCCTATGAATCATTTCAATTCTTATCAACAATTTACATAAAAACTCTGATCATAATCATCCTAACATTCTGTACAATTTGAAATATCAATTTACAAAATGGATGAACGATGTGTTTGCTTGTTAATAAAATAGTAAACATTCTTAAAAGTTTGTTTTGATCAAAATAATATGACTTTTTCTAAATATGTTATACTGCTTATGATCCGATCCCACAGATTTAAGAGTGAAAATGTTTGGAGGCATTACAGTTTCCTCAACCATTCCAGAACTGACAGCCTTGATATAAGGGAGATAATCCTGACTGGGGCATGAGAACACCTTTACTCCTCTTCACAAACAGATCAATAAATTTTGTATTCCAAACACTGGGTAAGTTGAAATCTTAATCTATATCTCATCATAAACGGCCATGTTTACATTGGCAAGTAAAATGAACTTCTAGTGTAGTGTGTCCCCTTTTAGCAAAAATTACTTACTATAGATCAGAATTTTATCTATATCCTCGTTTACCAGTACAAATATAAAGTCATGCAAATAAACATTACTTAAACAACACATAATGATTTTATACCCGAGTTTTTTTTACACTTTCAATATGGAGAACTGGTAATTTTTTCATTAATTTATTAATGAGACTTGAAAATTTGAATTTTATTAGAAATGAAAATATCAATGTTTAGCAAATAAACTGAAAATTGATTATGAGAATAGTAATAAAGGTTGCCCTGGTAACATTTAAGCTATCCATGGTTCAAAAATAACTTCTCAATTAAGATGTTTCTACTTTATGATGAGGTACAAATATATATATATAAGATTTATAAGGTCATGTTATATGATATTCCAAATATAAAAAAGCCTTCAAGCTTTTCTAAATACAAAATCATTATGACAATGAAATGACTCAAATTAGTTTTCGTCAAATCTAGATAAACTAACTTGTGTCCATTCCTTTTAATAAAAATAAACATAAAACTTAAACATCTTGACAATACACTCAGTTTTGATGATGCAGATATTAAAACTGGCCTTCCGTGTTTCTTGAGAACAAAATGTTCATCAAGAGAAAGTAAAATAATGGTTTTACCATGGCAAAAAAGACTTTACTATTAAAATAATTAGTTATTAAGTATTTTAAAATCACCAAATATCAACAAAATCAATAATATATTTTTAAACATTCATTTTTAATATCAACTCAAAAGTGTATTGTCATCTCAATTAAACAGTTTAAACTAGGTGAGACAAAAAGCTTTGCCAAGTTCAGACAGGAGGTTAAAGGGGGATAACTTTTGTTTTACCTGTTTGGTTTCCTCCTCTATACTCACACCAGCATCATTAGCCCAATCCTGGAGTGTTATAATTAAAAGAGAGAAGCACAATCCTAAATACAGATAAGAATTAGTTTCACTTGTGTACCACGTGATAACATTTGTGTGGAACAGAACTTTTGTTTTCACAGATGAAAAACACTCAAAAATATCCCAAATTATTCAGTTTATGTGGAAATGTCACATAAAGCAATTCTGCTAAGTTCAAAGGAAATATAAGTCCTGTACAAACACTATATCAGATGGTACACAGGGGAACTCAATTAAAAATTTAAAAGTAGAATGTTAGATCTAAAGAATATAAAAATTGTCTTTATATAATAGAAGTTACTGGTTCAGAACTGTTAAAATATCTGTTTAAAAATATATATATACATGTTTAAATATAAAGAGAGCACTCTGATAGACTAAAACTTGTATTATAGTGTTTATCATATATTGACCCTACACCAGAAAGTACATATAAAAATGTTATATAAAATATGTAAAGGGTTAATATATACCGTTGTCTGAGAACGTTAAAAAAAAAAAACAAGAAATAGACTGAAACATATTATAAATGGTACAACCATTATTTGCATAAAAATCAATATTTATTTTTAATAAATAGATGTTAAATTTATTTTGTGTAATAAAAAATTATAAAATTAATCTCTGAAAATTTAATTTTGACAATTTTTTATGCATTAATCTATTCTAAATTCTATTTTTTTTAAATCTTAATCAGGACAACAACCACAGTGTTTGTTAAATAAACTAACCTACTGTTACATCAATAGTCATTATTTTTCTTTTTTACACTTTTTTAAAATTTTTAAATTTTATTAAACTTGTTATATCACAAAAGATTCTTATGGAAATTTTAAACTGATTTTGGATATAAATATTTTAGTTCAAATTGGAAACCTTAATTGCTAAAGTAATGTACCCTAACATGAAATAATTTTTTAGTTTCAATAAAATTATTTCAGAAGATAAACATTTCATGTACTGTAAAAACCCATATAGTTTACACACCCAGGTAATTTATGAAGGTGGTTTTCAGGCTAAAATTTGATTTAAAAAAAAGCTTCAGATAATTTAAAATTTGCGCTAAAAAATTTCCAGAATCGCCGATTTTTTATATGATCCGAGGAGGTAGTTATCCTTGATAAATTCACATTACAATCTGTGTCGGGTTTAAATCTGATTTTATCTTATAAGTAAATTGTTAATCGTATAAATTAGTTATCAATACTTATGACTAATACAAAAAATCTGAAATATAAATTTTTTTCATGATTAAAATCAATATTATATTTAAAATTTAAAAGACTGAAATAATCTCTCCTGTCTGAATATGACAAAGTTGTATATACCCGCCTTGTCTCTGCCTCATCTTTATCATCGCGTAATTTCTTGTTTACATCTCTGTAAAAAATAAATAAATAAATAACTAAATGGAGTAAATTCAAATACCATGGATGAATAATTGTCAACAAGAGGTCCAACATTTTAAGTTTCACCCTTAATAAACACACATCTAAAATTCAATGTTTTACTTTCAATAAACAAAAATAAATTAATAATTCACTGTTCACTGTGAATCTATATATTGTAATTATTTCAAACTACAAATGTACTACTGTGAATTGACAAATAGATACTGGTATCCAAAATTCAAAGTTCTATGGTGAATAAAAGAAAAAGAAGTCGAAATATTTAAGTTTCATTAACAAGAATTCAGTTAAACAACCATGAAAATGAAAAGCCTCAAAGAAGACAAAGTAATCAATACTTTTAAATAACTTTTTTTAAATGTCTTTTATTTTTACTTACTTTTGAGGGGCCACAGGTGGCCGAGGGGTCTAAAGTCAGTGGTTTACTCTGGGCACTCTGTTTTCTCCACCATCCCAGAACTGTTCAACTTGATATAAGTGAAAGAATCTTGATACAGGTGTAAAACACCATTACTAAATCCAACCTAACTTACTTTTATATATAATTGTTGTAAATTTAGATAAATACTGTACAGTCATACAAAGAAAGATTCAGTAAGGAACTTGATACTTACTTTAAAGTATCTAACTGTTTCACTAAGCTTTCTCTCTCCAATGCTATACCTTCTGTAAGCTTCAAGGCAGCTCTAAAAAATAAATCAAATGTTAACATTTATGAGGGGTTGTTTATCAGGATTTATTAAGATGTTTCAGTTCTGATAAAACAGGTATGTATATCCTCATTAAAACAGTGAAATATATACTGCAAAATCACTAATGTTCATGACTGATTTATTTTTGTAGAGCCTGGTATCGCCATAAGGCGAGACTTAGTTGTTACTTTTCTGGTGTCGGTAACGGTGGCGGTGTGTCAAAATGTGAAAGTTTATGTTAAAGTAATATATTTTCTACTCCATCAAAAACTAACCAGGCGAGACATTTAAATCTGTGGAATTCTTGTTTATGTTTAAGTAATATATTTTCTACTCCATCAAAAACTAACCAGGCAAGACATTAAAATCTGTGGAATTCTTGTTTATGTTAAAGTAATATATTTTCTACTCCATCAAAAACTAACCAGGCAAGACATTAAAATCTGTGGAATTCTTGTTTGCTATGTTTGTAGGTTAATCAATACCAAATATAACAGAAAACATCACCAATAATGCATTAATGTACATTACTGGGCATGATTAGGTTGTGTTTGATTATCACTTTTCAACCATTGAATCATTGAACATTTATCAAATTATAAATATTTAATGAAATTCTTATTATTTGCATGGGAACGATATATAGATTATCTCAATCATACTTGGCTCGTTCCCGTTTTTCGTCTCGTTGTTGAGATCTAAGCTGGTTAATGTATGCCTTTGACTCTTCGAGATTTTCCTCTGATTTTAGTAATAATTCTTCTAAGCTTTCTTTTTCCTGCAAACATAAGTACAGTTATGTATGCTCTGAACTCCTTATATTGGGTAAAACAAGACTTTGGATATAAAAATTCCTGCAAAACAAATTTCCTCCGACATACCTATATCCTTATAAAAATTAAGAACATGGAGTTTGTTTCAGCTCAAGATTTTACAATTTTCATAAGGAACAACTTGGAGTTGGTCAAAAATAAAGAGCTGGTACAAGTATCATCAAATCAGTGGACAAACATTTGACAAAGTAAATGAGAAGCCAGTGTTTAAGACTTTACAGCTTCTTAAGCATACACTGGATCACACACAAACTTGTAATACAAAAGTCCCAGGATACAGTTACTACAGCAAATTATTCAAATAATATTCAAAGCAACTCAATTTGTTTTTAATTGTTTTTAATTCTACATAATGTTTTGCAACAGAAATGAAATGCCTTTATAATTACTTATAGAAAATAAATCTTACTGAAAAAACAGAAATCCAACAACAGATAACATCTAATGAAAAAGTAAAAGTCAAGAAAAACAAGAAAAGACAAACATATAATAGGAATCATTGATTATAAAACTCCTCACTTTGGAAGGTACTAGAGTTAATGTCCAGTGGTTTGGTTATAGTATAATTAGATGTCCCCTAACCATCCCACTTATTTTTCAATCAGTGATACATATATATATGTCTAAGTCAACATGTGAAACTATCATCAATATATAATAAATACCTTCATTAACTTATCATTCTCCTGTTTGGTTTCTACTTCAACCAGGTTTAACTCTGATAATCTTTCTTCCATCTGAAACAGAATATACATAGCTAAACTCTTTATGGAAATTACAGTGTACAGGATAAATATTCCTGTCTTAACAGAAATTCCCAGATAAACATGGCCTCAGTATCTGTCTGGTTTAGATGCTTGATGGATATCAGCAACTCTCAACCTAAGTAGAGATCCCTCCCAGATAGATTCTTGTGTTAGGCAGTTTGCTGGTCTGTATGCTGATGACTGGTGGTTTTCTACAGGCACTACAGCTTTCACCACTATCCAGAACAGACTCAATATACATGATGAAATCTTAAAGGGTACCTGTAACGCTTTTCAGTTTGACATATTTTATTTGTCGTACTTAAATATGGCTGTAGCGAAAATTCCATAAAATTCCATTCAATAATAAGGTAGATATCGGTGATTTTCTAATACATCTCTAGAAATCCAAATCAAAAAGGTCGATATCGAGGCTCCCGTGTTGTGACGTCGTACCAGTAACATACCTCCACAGAATATTATATACCAACTACTAAAATAAGTCAAATACGAACTCGTAGTTTACCTTTCTATGATTATTTTACGAGAAAACTATTTAATGAAGTGCAATTAACATCCGTTTGACATGTACCAATAATTAAGATTTTTATTAATCCTTTTGTTTATTAGACACATTACTTAGATTCAGACCCACACCTGTAATTAACAGGATGTCACTGATAATTTGCAAAACTGGTTTGCAGGTTGATAAAGTTATTTTACGTCCTGTAATATACAATAATATATTTACCAGTTTACAGTTCTAGTAAAGTAAAATATTTTTATTTGGTAAACGTTATTTGTAATATACAGTATAAAGATTTCACTCCAGAAAAATGGATATTTCATTTTTAAATTTTAAAAAGTAAGAAAAAGAAATTTTTCCTTAGTTTTCATGTCAATAATAATAATAATAATAATAATATTAAAATATAACTTTCAGCCAAAATTGAAAATTAAAAATTGACGACCAGAATAGTCCGTTAAAAGATGTTTATTGATCTACTTACAGCATTTGATTTTATTAAATTTTAGTTTTCACTTTTCCTTGTGCATACATTTAGCTGTAATATTCTTAAATTCTTTATTCTATATATACAAATCCATACAATAATTATAATTATAATAATAATAATTATTATTATTATTATTATAATTATCTCATTTTTTTTAAATGTGGTCTCATTCCAAAATTCGTGTCATTTCATTTTAAACAATTACAATGTAATTCGCGTAAAATAATTTGAGATGGAATTTTTTTTTTCTTTTTAATTACCCCAGCATTAATTAGCCATCGGACAGTTGAAAAGAACTGTTACAAACTTTAATTGTGTGAACATTTTCCAAATATCGAGGAAATGTGATGCTGCCAGACTACTTATCACAGTTATTTAATTTCAACTGTCAATATTGCACAAAAGAGTAAAGGCGATTGGATTTTTATGTTTTGATTTTTAGCCAGTGCCACTGTCATGTGCAAAATTTGAATTTTTATTAAAATAATGCATTCAAAATTTTGAATTTTGAATGCATTTTTTAATAGAAATTCAAAATCAGCACAAGACAACACAGTTCCATAATATTCATCCAGTATCTGTCCAGTATATTTGATATTTAATTTCTTAAAAATGTCGACGATAAAATTAATTTTTGTCGTGTATTTGACAAGTTAAAACTAATCGCTTATTTTTTGTTATAGCTATGCAACTTATTGTAATTCTTGAGTCTGTCCAGTCCGACTTAATAAAATAATTTATTTTCTTAAAAAAGTCAAAGATATAATCAATTTTCGTGTAATCAACAAGTATTTTTCAACAGCTGTGGAACCAAATGCAGTTACAATTCTTGAGTAGGTCGGGACTCGACTCAATGTTCATCAGATTCGTCCGTTTCTAGTTCGAATAAATAACGGTTATACTCCAAACTCATCACTTATAGAATTGTCTACTGCTTCCCCAAATAATGAAGAACTATTTGGCATAAATAGGTACATGTCAGAGTCTTTACTTTCTTCTACATACATCAATATATCATCATTGTTACTTACTGTCTATTATGTTAGACACTACTTCTAATACTGCAATGACGTCACACGTTTATAACTCAAAACGAGGCGTTTCACTTTTCGACAAAGAGAAGTTATAAAATGTGGATTTCAAACTGCTATAACATTTTTATTTTGTCACCAATTCAATAGTTATATTTAAATAATATATAAAACAATTGTGATCAAAAAAAATTTTAGTTACAGGTACCCTTTAATTGAAGTGTAAAACCATATTACTTCAATCTACTCTCACTATTGAATAACAACTGTGTAACAACTGAATTCTAGACTTAACTATATTGTTCATCTCTCTGTATTTCACATTATCATTGTGACAATCCTTTTAAAACAAATTATTAGGATCACTGTAAGACTACACAGGACATTTACTGTAGTTGCTCTCAGCAAAATGCAGTTACTTTCAGATACTTAATTAAATATTTGCAATGATCAAACAAATGTATACCTCCACATGTTCCAACTTAAAAAAGAAACAAGTTTTACTTAAAAAAAACTTTTTTCTTCCAACTAAAATTTCTGAACATTGAAATACAAATGGCTATTTAACAGATAAAACATAGATTTCAATTTGGTTTTCCTTCATGAATGGTTAAATATTGCTAAACATTCTATCTGTAATTTTATTTATTTCTAATGAGGGTTTCTGCTGCTGGAAGAAGAAATCTACAACTTACTTCCTGGTGTTTCATCAGCAGATCCTGTAATTGTCTGTCTTTATCTTTGATTTCTTGTTCCATTGCTTCTCTTAGCTGTCTTTCTTTTGTTTGTTCCTAAAATTGAAAAAAAAATATTCACAGTTTAAACATTTAAAATATCAGCCATTAATGTCACTCTTAAGTTGAAAGCATGCTGGATATATATGTGAAAACAATCAAATCTGTCAAAAGTCCATTTACCTCTAAATAATGTCAAATAACTTGTAAATTAAGTCTACTAACCTGTCAATAAAGTCCACTAACCTTTTAACAGACAAACAGTCAACTAACCTGTTTAATAAAGTCCACTAAACTGCCAATAAAATCCATTAAACTGCCAATAAAGTCCACTAACCTGCCAATAAAGTTCACTTACCTGCCAATAAAGTCTACTAACCTGCCAATAAAGTCAACTTACCTTTCTGTAGTCAACTAACCTGCCAATAAAGTAAACTCACCTGCCAATAAAGTCCACTTTCTTTTCTGTAGTCAACTAACCTGCCAACAAAGTCCACTCACCTGCCAATAAAGCCTGCTAACCTGCCAATAAAGTCCACTTACCTTTCTGAAGTCAACTAACCTGCCAATAAAGTTCACTCACCTGCCAATAAAGCCCGCTAACCTGCCAATAAAGTCCACTTACCTTTCTGTAGTCAACTAACCTGCCAATAAAGTCCACTCACCTGCCAATAAAGTCACTAACCTGCCAATAAAGTCCACAAACCTGACAATAAATTCCGCTAACCTGCCAATAAAGTCCACTCACCTGCCAATAAAGTCCAATAACCTTTCTGTAGTCAACTAACCTGTTAATGCAGCCCACTATCATGCTTAAAAACTTTACTAACCAGTTAGTATAGTCCACTTATCTGTCAATATAGTCAACTAATCTGTTAATAAAGTTTCCTAACCTGTGATTTAATTTAACTAACCTGAAGATAGCTTCAATTGTTTCTCCAATCCAACACCTTGCTATTATACCTCTTGTTGTAATTAAAAGCAACCTTGCAGTTTGATTGTGTGTGTAAAAACTATCAAATTTGAACCTTTCAAGTTAATTAATATCTAGTGTCACTACTTAACAGTGACAAATGACACTTCTAAATAACACAGATATTTATAATAAGATATGTGCATATATACAATGTATTTGTGACAAATCTGAATGTCCATTCACTTTTATAAGGTATATTGTTAGCCCAATTTTAAAAATAGTAACATATTGTCAAATCTATGATTAAATTAATAATTATATATGTTAATAAGACATGTCATTTAATGTATAAAATCAGAAAGGTGTGAAACTTCATATATTTACAATAAAATAGCTATTCAAAAATTAAAAAATTAATGAGATTAATCAGTTTTTAATATTAAGTAATTTGATGGTATAAAGCATTCTGCTCTAGGCAGATGGGACTAATTAATCAATTAGGCAATTTATTGATAATAAAGTTGTAGGGTATTAATCAACATTTGATTGAAACTAAATACGCTTAATAAGTATATATGTTACATTTATGTGAAATTTAAAGGTGCTCTTGGGTACTCTTGATTTTCGTTTTGTTCTCTCCTTGTGTGTGTGTGTGTGTTATTTATTTTTTTTTATTGTATTGTAATGTTAAACTTTCAATTAATTATATCTTCTGGAAAAGACTATGCCTTTAGCCATTTTTCTTTCTGATGAAGTCTAATGAATTCAACAGTTATTTAACAGAATTATATAAGAAGAACTTATTTGACTTCTTTATTTTATGAGTTAAGAAAATAAAACATGCACAAAAAGCACATAAAAAAGCTGTTGAATTATCACCCTCTCAAAAATGTCAGTTTCAATTAGTAAAACATATACATACAAGTTATATATAACCACACCCTATTTAAAGCTACATTTCTTCTGAATAAAGTGAAGTTAATTATCAGTACTGAAACAGACTTGTATCATGTTGTTATATATGCCTATATGGGATAAAATAAATGATCTAATATCTCAATTCCATGACATGTAAGCATGCTGGAAATATTATACTACACATACTCATTTTTAATTATAAATATTTAAATTAACAAGCAATGAATTTCTATCAAATTTTCATTTATATACATTTAAATTAATATGCAGTAAGTTTCTATCAAATTTTCACATAAAATCCAGCATGGAAAATATCTTAAATATGTTTTCAAATAATATTTTTAAAGTTGTTTTATAGAATATGGGATATACTTTTTCCAACTATTTGAATTTTGCTCTCACTCTCAAATCTTACATTACAAGTATTGAAAATTAAAAGTTTAATTCGTAATATTGACACATTTTACCTCATCATTAAAGATATAACAGCATATTAATCTTGCAGTGAGTAAATCTTCAATTACAGGTGACAGGTAAGTATTTACCTTACAGGTAAATCATCAATTACATTCATTAATTCAGACAAGTGCATGTCTACTTGCATTTTCTACACTAAACAGACTGTTTATAGCAACCAATCTTGGTATTATTCATATAGTGCAAGATTTTAAAGTGAAAATTTACATTTCAATACAGGGTCAAAAAAGTGACCAGTTCCAAGTTTGATTTGCTATCAAATATTATATACTACATGTAGTTTAGGAATTAATAATCTATCAGTCCTGCTTAAAAAGCTATCCTTCCCTACCTAAAGTATACTAGCTTTTGGCTGTCAGGAAGACTTCAGTAATATTTGATGTTAAATAGCCATGCTTGACATGTAACCACTTGTATATAGGCAAAAGTTGAAAAAGACCATCACTCTATACAGCATTCTATCACTTTCCATTACAAGTATTTTTTGCTGTATGTGAGTCAATATCAATTAAAGCTTTAATTCATGTTAGATTTATTTCTTTGCACTTTGCAGTTAATTCTTGTAAAAAAAGATATTTGTCAATGCATACATTTATGGTATTCAATCTTAGTGACATCCTAAAACACTTAGAGCTCTTGTTAGAAGTATGCATAAATAATTACAGTACAATGGAAATTGTCTATTTAATGTATTAAAAAAAAAATAAGAACATGCATTTTATTTTCCAGACACTCTGCACTCTGTGTGTGTGTGTGTGTGTGTGTGTGTGTGTGTGTGTGTCTGTCTGTCGTATATGCATGTGTGTGCATACATGAGCATGTTATCAAAAGGTAATAACTGCATTTATATAAATACTCTTTCAATCTGCACACCTGCTAGTAAAATAAATAACCTGTGCAACTTGAAATGTTTTTTGAAATTGTCATATAGAATCATCTTCACAAAACACTAAGAAAAGAAAGGAAAAAAGTCAAATATATAAAGTTTATACATGTACATATAAACCCTGATGTATGTGACCCTATGATATTTGATGTTTAACTTGCAAACATGTCTATAAAATGCATCAGTTTGTATTTTTAAAATGATAACATTCAAATTTAAATTTCTGATCAAGTAGATACAGCATGATTATAGTATAAACACCATATATGTGAACACAACACACATAAACATACCTCTGTCAATACACGTTCCTTCTCTGCCTTAATCTGATACTCCATTTCCTCATATAATTTCTGTACTTCCTGATCATGTGCTGAACTTTTACTGTAAAAACAAAAATATAAATACATACAGGCATACAAAGGGGACTGTATCAAAATATAGAAACTTTACTGAAACAAACATATGATGTTTTGGATCAAAATTGGTTACACTATCAAAGTTTTCTTATGAGCTGTTCAATTTAAGGCATACATGGTGAATGAAGATCAGAAAAAAGGACATTTGGCAAATTGCTTGTTTTATCTGGAACTGGATATGGAAAATAAATATGGGTATGAAAACTTACAATGACATTTGACCATACATAGAAGGAAACAATAGCTAAAAGTTCGGTCTCGCCTGAGAAAGATTGACCATCACTTTCCATATGCTAACTACATATGCCTGTCAAACATTAAAAAAGATAGACCCAGGTTCCAAAATCTGACTGAAATTCTTAACTTAATAACTGGGAATATCAACATTGCAGTTATGATTATAACAATTTTATACTGTTGTTAAGAGAAATTCCACAATGTTTTATTGCTGGGCTGAAAAAAAACTACAGTTCTTAGGCCATTGGACTGGCAAAAATTTTGAAATCTTGAAAGTTTTTTATAAAGACTTTTGAGCACCACAACACAGTGACCTACTTTGGGTTGCTATTGTGATGCTTAAAAGAAACCTGAAATAAACCCTTCTGATAAAGTTCCATTAAAATCTGTCCAGTAGTTTTGGAAAAGTAAAAAGCAGGTACAGACAAGTTAACTGAGAGGCTTTTTTCAATTTTTTTTTATAAATTTGGATCAATAGAGCATTTTATGCATAAAGAACATAAATAAGATGTGTTTTACAAGTAGTAAAATTTTTGTTACTGGTATATTGTTTCACTTTTGCCTTAAACTGAAAATTTCTAAGTCATCAAAAATAAAAACCAGTAATTACTTCAGTAACTGTTAATAGACAAACTTGATTTTAAAATAGCCAATTTAAGTTTTGGTAGCATAACACATATACAAATGTCATCCATTGTTAATTCTCCCTTTCTAAGCCTCATCCATCATTTAATATATTTTTTGTAAGCATTTCCTGTGTAATTTAAATAAAATTTATACACATAAAAAACATTTATTCTCACTCTTAAGAATAAAAAAATATTATGAAACATTTCACATCATTTCCTCTCAAATATTACGAAACATTTCACATCATTTCCTCTCATTCTTTAAATTCAATTTTTATGTACAGTTAAACATTTCTAAATCATATGTTGAATGTACAGTGGAGAAAATAATAAAATGAATAAAATTAACAGCAGCATTTTACTTCAAAAAAATTACTTAGGCTCGAAATACAGTTTCATAACAATATTTTAATTTAAATTTGAAGTACAATATATGATCTTAATTTTCAATTTTTAGCATGGGCTGGTGCATATATATATATGATTTAAAATTAAAAAAGATTACAATAATAAACAGAAGAAACAAACTACTGCAATTATACAACTAAAACTTATAAACAATGCACATGGAGCACCTGTTATAATGGTCCAGATATGAACTGTATAAAGTCCTTATAAAAAAAAAACAATTTATTTTATTACAATAACTTTCATTTAATTCAAACTTTTAAAATATCTGAAAAATATATCCAAAATAAAGCATCATTTTTTTGAACTTCAGTTTTTTTTCTTGAAAATTATAATTATGCACATAAAAAACTGACTAATTGATTTCACAAAAATTAGTAAATTACCTACTAGTATATCCATCTTACCTGCTCTTATGTACCTTATAGTTATAACCACAATTTTCAATTTTACCTGCACTATTTATGTGACAAAACCTTGTAAATAATGGTAATTATAGCTGTATAATAATGTGGTACCATACACACTTGAACTAGATTTGTCTACCTGGCCATGATTTAACTCTCTTCAAATTAATAAAACCAATGGGAACCTTTACATGTCTGTGTGATAACTTCATATGAAAAATATCTTGTCAGAAGTTTTAAGCTTTCCCATATCTTCAAGGTATTTAGTGAGGCCTAATAAGGGAAATTTGTGTGGAAAATACATAAATGTCTTTAAGTTATCATTTTGAACATTTAAAGTTTATTTCTTCAATTTCTTAATATTTTTTTAAAGTAAAACTCTCATCATAAACTGATAAATTTGCAGAATTTGTCTGCTTAACTGTAATAAAAATTTGTATCAATATAAAGGGTTTCTATCAACAATTATGTGGTTGGTTGGTTGAATGAATGTTTGATTGATTGGTTCAATGGTGCTTCATGTCACATCAACAATTTTTCAGCTATTCATGACAAGACAATTTTATTAATCTCAAGGATTAATTTAACACAAGTTTATGTGGTGCATGAATGTTTTTGATCTGCATTTGCACTAGTGCACACTTATGACAGCCTTGAGAGTGCTAGCTAGTACATTTGTCTGCAATGGACTCATAAACTAACTCACCATAAATGCTGGATTCAGCAGCTTGTCTTGACCTTAGAGTATATCATATGGTCAATCCTGATCATTTCTCTACATGTCCATTTATTTCGCAGCTGGGTTGAATAAGCAACATTAAATTGAATTTGCTAAAATTGACAAGTCCACCTAGGACTCAAGACTCATGATGCGAAATCTTACATGTTATTGACAATTCAAAGTAAAAAGCTGACTAACATATTTAGAGTACATATTCCAAACAATTAAGAAAAAAGACCGTAAATTCTGAACAATGTCAACTGGATACCAGACATTAATTATATCATACATTTAATCTGACCCACAGTTTTTAAAAAGTTGTAAATATGTATAAAATCTCAAATCATGGAGAGAAAAAAATGCAGATGCGAACAATGTAGTAAAAATACATGTACTGTATACAATAAAATCTGACCTGTCAAGTTTTAAAAGTATTAAGTGTGAAATAAAAAAGAAATCGTAGAAAAAAAATTATTGTTGGTATGCCTCTTTAGAAATTTAATAAACATTCATCTTCAACCCACACACATATTTTAACAAAATTGATCTCCATGCATGTGACATCAAGTTATCTTTTTACCTCAGAAAAATAAACATTAGGTACTTATAAAATTTGTACATGTATTAAGTGACCTGTTCCACCCCTATCATTTATGACCTTTCTTGAATTATATAGGGTTAATTTGTTTTATAGTCAGCTTGCTACTAATAGTAACACTGACACACCCTGAAATAGTCCTTATCTTAATTAAATTGGACTAAATTGATCACGGTGACTCCATCTTGCCCAATCAAATGTCTGTAAAGATATACATGTACAATCTAAATATTTCTGAAATTTTTGAGTGAGAGTGAAGTGGAGTAATGGTGTAACTCTATAATTAAATTCTATCACTCATACTGAGGCAGTCAGTTTGAGATAGCGGAGGAAACCAGAGTGCCCAGACAAACTCCTTATTGACGGTAACAATCAATTAGAATCACTGACACACAATCTCACACAGGCACCAAATGACTTGCTTTTACTTCACTTAATCGTCTATTTGAACAAATAATCTAAACAAGCCAGAGTGAAACAGGACCTCCTCACAACAGTTTAAAATTCTATCAAAAATGTATATTTTCTTTTACAGACTGATTCAACAGACATTATTTTTCCTACAACTTTTAGTTGGAGAGTGGGTTTACAATAGGAGTCCTTCCCTGAAGAATTGTGAGTGATAGCAGACAAATAAATAATATGCAACAAACCAACCGCTGCATATCATACTGGTCAGTTGACAATATGTAGACAAGAAAGTCGAATAACAGTCCATTCCCTAGAAATTAGCTAAGAGGGCCCTTGTTTTCAAAGAAAGGAAAGATAATATAAACTGGATGAATTATATTTAGGTACAT